>JADHYT010000015.1:0-172102 GCA_027604725.1 Entophlyctis luteolus | reverse complement strand
GATATCAAAATATGCGCAAATTGTTGCTTATTACGTGTGTAATGTGGCATCACAGATTCAGGTGCCTGGTATGGAGCACGATGCTTCGAAAGAAAAATTACAACCTTCGAACACCCATAGCACGCTCAAAAATACGTTTTATACAGATTCCTTCCGGAATCACTGTTCTTTTATGTTTTCGCTCAAGTTGATGTTGAAACATAATTTTTGAAAAATTCAAACTTTGGTGCCATTGCAAGAACCGGTCACTTTTTTTCAAAAGTTCCTTTTTTGCAAACAACCTTTTTTTTCACATTATATTTGCCATACTGCCTCTTGATTGTATTAACATACTATCTATTGATATCTACAAGCAATTGCTCGAGGATGTGGTGGAAATCCAAAGAGGAAAAGAGCTGCCAAGGGTTTATTAAAAACCCAACATTCTCGGATCCACACCAAACTTTGTGTGAACATTCCATTTAATTTATTTAACGCTTTTTGATAGCTGTATAGACTGCAACTTATTTGGTTAACAATATCGCAAAAAAAGCGAAAATATCAAACATAGTCATTCCTGGGCGTACAGGCATCATCTGGGTGTCAAACAACGCGGAAAAATATGCTTTTTTAGATTCTTGATTCGAAAATAGGATCGCTGTGTGCAAACCAGGACTGGATCTGGATACTCAGTTTCCAGCACTGAATCCAGATCTTCATCGGATCTGGCCAACAACATGCCAGATGATCCTACAGATGATCTGGGACCTGTTTTCAGTTCAGGATCGGGGATTGGATGTCTTGGGTGCTGTGTCATTGCCACATTCTGAGGATTAACTTGAATGCCTTCTGATTACTAACAAGAGCTGGATACAGGATAGGATACCAGATAATCTGCTGGATGCCAGATACTTTAGCCAGATACCTGCCAGATGCTTGCTGGATGCCGGATGAGTGCCAGATACTTTGCCAGGTAGTGCCAGATGCTGGGTAGTTTTGCCAGATACCTGCCGGATACTTGCCAGATGCCAGATACAACTGGATCAATCCCCCAGGTGATCCTGACATACTATACCATGCATTGTCCTTTTTTCTTCAATGAATCATCTGCCAATAAACCCCCACTCATTTCCACTTCCCTGTGCACTATGCTGATCACCTGATCTGCCCATCTGCATGCCTGACATGAAGTACTCAGATAATTAAAAAAGTTATTTTTGTTCAACATGTTTCCTTTTATTTTTTATCTTTGTCCTCAGCTTTTGCTATGCTCTTGTCTGAATTTCTGGCCATCTTCCAACATTGCACAAATGAGTTTGTGTTTCTGCCAGGACTTCACTTGGCATTTGCGACTGCAATACCATTCACTTTTGCATTTTGAGCAGCGATTCTCAGCCAGTTTCCCACAGTTTCCACATTTTGGCTCTTCAAGAAGTGAGTCCAAATTGTCCAAGTCATACATGGCTGTCATACTCAAATAATGCAGCAAATTCAATAGGCGCCAAGGAAGAAAATCCTGTACCTCTTTGCAATTGCCTTGGAAGACACACCAGATGACTCATCAGATATTAGCTTTTCAAATAAAAGAACAAGAAAAGGGACATTGCAATTTTTGGAAATTCCTTCTGTTACTTCAGCAACCTGAAAATACAAAAATATCACAGATCTTAACTCAAAGGAACTCCAACCTCCTCAACAAGAAAGGATTCGTCAAGAGCCCACGTGGATATTTCCATGATGAGGAGCTCATCTAAGTAGCGCTGAAGATGTGCTAGTACTGGAAGTTGATCCACAAGAGTTTCGTCAATATAAGGCCTCAACTGAAAGGGGATTCCATTATTTCAACAAGCAACTGAAGGAATAAATACCTTTAAAACAGTGGCTTTCTTTCCATCTGTATAATTAAATTTTCGTCTGCATTCATTGTCCAGAAGTAAATTATAAAGTGCTATCCACACCTTTTAGAAATTTCAGTCATTTTGCCCTTGAAGAAAATCCTAACCTGTGCTTCCACTTTACCAAGCCTCTGCATCTCGTCAGCATCTACAAAGCGCCATGCACCATCCGCAAATATGCTGTACACGGTGTCTCCACGACTACACTTTGAAGTCTGGATCCACGGCGCTCGCTCAACCAGCTCCACGAGCATCCCCACCGCGTTGTTTGTGTTGAGAATTCGTGTAAGTACTGCCAGTGGAATGTCCATGCAGTGGTCGGTGATGTACCGGAATATTGACAGTGCTGTTACGGAGATACAAAACGTAAGTTCTTGGTGCTGCCTGGCGAGCGCCTGCTTTTCAGACATGGCCGTTTTGTGATCGACCGGCTGCAAAGGCTGCCTGTGTTCAGGGCTTTTTTGTTAGTTCGTATGGAATGAAAGCTTTGCGCTGACCATCCGGCCAAAAATGCGATTCGCCGCGAACAGTAGTCTGCCAAATCCACCAACAAATCGCGCGCTTGAAGAACTGCATTTTTGTTAAAAAACATTAGCTCCAAAAGGTTGACGACAGTCGCTTCATGATAAAGCTTTGATCTTGTTAATTTCGTTTCTTCCAAAGAAAGTAGTTCATACAATGATGTAAGACTTAATGTTAAATCCTGCTGCGATGTCAAGAACCTTCGGAAAGACTCTTGTTTTCCAAATGTCGATTGTCAACAGATCTGTTATTAGATATTCGATCTTGTTTGAATCAGTGTGGTTGGACAGTTGCTGTCAAACCTTTGAATGAGTCACAAACGATTCTGTAATAAACTCTTCACAGTGCATTTGAACATTAATATGGGCTTGAATATTCATGAGCTCAAGAGTCTCGTGATTCTTGTACCATTGCTCTGTGGCAATCGATTCAAAAGAGAGGAATTTTGGCTCCAGTTGAGACACGAACAAGTCCGCTTCGAAAGCGTTGATTCTAATGTCGATATTCGGCGCGTGACAGACGAGCTGGGAAACCGGAACTCACTGGTGCGAAGACATGTCAAATTATATCAGTAAATTTCAACCGCATCAAAGAATATAAGCGTCGTGTCCAAACCCGTGAAAGGGTTGGATCTCTGCTTTTCCAATTGCAGTTATAATCCTGATTAGGGCCGAACCCGAAAGCAAACAGTCCCAAATCTTCACGATAGCGACCTCAGTCGATAAGAATTTATTGAAACGCTGGGGATGTGCTACTCCACGCAACGTAACTTTGAGACAGAGTTACCATGCCTCACTTCAAGCTCTCTTTTTCAATCCAAGTATTCCACAAGGTTTAAAAAGATTGTCTTCAATATTTGCTTGTTTCTTTCAAGAAAACCAGCAACCGAGAGTGAAAAAAAATCAGTCTCGGTCGATTCCGCTGAGTGCATTCATCATCGGACCGATAGACTACGACAGATGCAGCGTCAGAGTAATCTTCAGTGCCAAAGTCAGAGAAGATGAGCGCCTGAAGACTTAGTCGGGACTGCGGCCTGGAACATAAATATTCCATTAATCAGGCGGAATTGTATTTATTTCGGACGAACACCAAAAGAAAATTTGCCCAACTTTGCTCAGTTGAATCAATTGAGAGGCACATAGCCAACACTCAAATCATTCCAGGTCTCACGGAACAGCGAACCTGCAGTCCATGTGCCATTGGGAGAGTCAGAGAAGGGGCGTACGTGACATCCTTTGGTTCCATCAGCTCGATCTGAAACTTCTGCACCACGCTAACAAGCACAAAAACACCTTCCAACTCTGCCATACTTTTCCCCAAACATACCCGCGGTCCAGCATTGAAAACAGCATAATCGAATGGTGACGGCTGCTTTTCCATTTCCAACCAACGCTCGGGACGGAATTCCTTTGCATCCGCTCCCCAAATTCGAGGGGTTCGACCCATACAATAGTTGGACCAGCAAACAGCAACACCTTTTGGGACAACTGTTCCATCTGGCAATGTGTCGTTTTCATTTGCCTGCTTGAGTTCCACTGGAACCGAGGGATACAGACGTAGGGTTTCGTGGAATACAGCATTCGCGTACGGCATTTCATTTTTGATTTGCTCGTAAGTCGGGTTCATTCCGCCAAGAACAGTTTTGATCTCCTTCAAAAGAGCATCCTGAGTTCTGGGATTCTGGTGCAACAAGAAGAAAGCCCAACTCAAGGCCTGTGCCGTTGTGTCCCGGCCTGACAAAGACTATTCAGACAAAATGAGACTGAAAGACAGTAGTTACCAGCAATTATGAAGTTCAGCACATAGTCAATCAGGAGGTTTTCTGAAGGTTGGTTCCCATCGTGATCAGTTACTTTGGTGAGGAGGGAGAGTAAGTCGTCCCCAACCCCTATCGTGCCTTCTTGCTGTCTTTTGCTGATGAAGCTCTTTCCAAAGTCTCTGATTGTTCGGACATTCGCAGCGTGCTCATTTCCAATCCCAGACAAGCTTTCGTGCAATTTCCATAGTGGTGTAAAAAAACGCAACAGCATTCGGGTTTGCGCACTGTCAAAAGCAAGAGCAAATGGAAGCGGAGTTTTTGATTGCATCGATTCCAGGTCGATCTTTAAAATTTTTCACTTAGATCAGATTATATTTCTCACTCACCCCAAATCCGATTTTGGTGAAAGAATCCAGAGTGAACTTGAATAAAATTTCTTGCAAATTGAATTGTTCGCCGCTAGTTGCATATTCCGAAAGAATGGTTGAAAAAGTTTCCATTTCAGAAGTGAATACTGTGCTCACGAAGTCTTTGAAGTTTTTCACGTTGAAAATGTTAGCAGCGGTTTTACGCTGCGCCTTCCATTGCTCTCCATCGGAGTTGAAAATGCCCTCTCCAAGCACATCTTGCACTCGAGCATGGAACATCGGACCCTGACAGGAAAAATCAATAAAAACAAAAATCTGAGTGCGATCTGCTTGCCTTGTCATACACACTGAATTTTGTTTTCAATATGTGTTCCACGTCCTTCGGATTGTTAATGAAAATCATTGGGCATTCCATGAATGGAAACTTCAGCACAAACGGCTCATTGTTTGTTTTCTCAAATTGGTCTGCCATCACAGTCAGTTTCTTGGAGTGGGGAAGGAGATATCAATACCCAAAATCATGTCGTGGTGATCATGTCGATGTATGAGTGCAGTAACAGTGTCCCCAAGGAAAGGGATCGTTCCGGGAACACGGTGTAGTTTTTGGGTCAACTTGATGGATTCAAAAAGAGGGTCGTCTTTGTATGCGTATGCCAGGCCCAATAGCGTAGAGACCACCGCGACAGGAAGGAAAGCTCCGTCCACAAAAGACATCGTGTACTGATTGAGATCGCAAATAGAATGTGGGCAAGTTTTTGTCAGACATTTTTCCGCCACTTCAATGTTGTTCCTTTTTTTCCGCAATGAGCAATTAGGTGGAGCCAAATTCTGAAAAATACAAATTAAAGCAGAAATACAAAAACAACTGAGTTCAATACTTTATTGTTGTCAAAAAATATCTCTTTTAACAGAACCGGTGTCGACGCGGTGCCGCCATTCCCTTAAAACCTGGCCGAATAGCCTGTTCCAATCAACTGTCCGAATTTTGCTTGACGCTTTCGTTTTGCCGGCCATGAATTTGTCGTTAATGATAGCTGCGAATATGGCTTCATGACCATGTTAATGCTCGGTTTGCTTCAAATATGATCGGCTATATTTTTGACGTTTATTGCGAAAGTCTCAAATTCGTGAACAGAAAAAATTCAGTGTCTCAGTGTTCTCAATTGATATGCAGTAAACAGTGAAAACGCAACAGCTAGCCAACAATAGCGGTTGGCATGTATTTGCACAAGTCGAGAAAGCCGTTCAAGCCAGAGTGCGCAGAGATGATCTGCAAAAGTTGCAGACCAACATGTGGCTCCACCTTGAAAAAGGGCATCAAAAAAGACGAAAGTAAAAAAAGGATTGAAAAAACCTCAGTGCCATCGCGAGACATTCTGATAGGCTTCCCCGCATTCCACGGATTTCTTAAATGGTCAAATACTTTGAAAGGCACAAAGGTGCTACACAAAGAAATGTTAGGTAAAACAAGAAAACGCTATGATTCCGTACTTTGATACCCACTCAATTCTAAACGGAGAGTCCCACATAGTCATATTCACAGGCTGTGGCTCAATTGAGTCCCTGGACCACATGTTTGTGTCAACTCCTAAGGCCAACGCTTGGCTGTATTCTCCAATTCCCTGTAACATTCTTGCGAATCCACAAAATCCACCGTCACCATTTACCCCGAAGATCAAAAACACGTGTGCCGCATGCACGAAGAATGCTTCGTTGAGACGGGACTCGTTTCTTGCAAGCGTGGACCATACCGAGTGAGAAAACGCAAAATTCATATCCGCGTGTGAATATGCCTTCATAATGAATATGCGCGTATTGACAGGAAGAATAGGCGGCAGGTAAATTGGATGTGGTATAGGATTTGGCGCAAAGAATTGATGTGGTTGGGGAAAATGAGTGGCATGGGGAAAGGCAAGAGCCGGAGAAATCTGGGTGAGTCCTGACGCCAGCGAAGCATTATGGCTCGGTACAACGGTGTTTAACGCTTCTGAAGCGGCATGGACTGTCTGGGTGGGTGGCTGACTATGCGGGACAGTAAATTGGCGGGAACCAGCGCCAGCGCGTGACCCCTGGGTAATGCGGGGCGGGCCACCAGCAGCGCAAACGAGACAGTAATCAAGGAACATACGACCGTTGACAATGCGGATGAATGTAGGGACCTCAGCTGCTGCCGCCAGCTCTACAAATGCGCATTGCGCGTGCTTGATGTAGTTAAGGGCCTGCCCAAGCGATTTTGCACGGATTCAGGTAAAGTCGGAAGGACAGGCTGGACACACGTACGACAATGGTCACTGTACCGTCTGCGGCAGCCACTAAAAATGCACGTACGGCGCGGTCATCGCCAGCGGTAGGGGGGATGTTGCCGACCCAAGCGACTCGACCCGCGCGGGCGTCCACTTTACACATACGTAGACGCCTTGGCGCATCCTTCCGTGTGGGACTTGATGTGGAAGTTGCAGAGACCGGTGAAGATGGAACAGCTGCGATTGTTGGTGCCAGCATTTCCGATTTCGTTGTTGTGCAAACGGGTGGGTGGCTTGGCAATAATTTATACTGCACAGAGCGTCCTGAGCGTTGCATCATTTCAATCTGAAGAGTTGTCCGTCATGCTTGGCCACTTCCCAAACGCCGCTCTACAAGTAGTGTTATGCATTCTGCCAGCGATCTTCCTGTCACTACTCGTCTTGGATTTTCGACTTGCGGTTTACGACTTGCTGTTTAAGGCAAGCCATTGCGGAGATGCCATTGCAGTCGCAGGTGGACAGAGTACGGCCACTCATAGTGGCTACGACTGCGAGACGCGGCGAAGATGTTGATCAGAAAACTGTTGGGGCCGCAGCGAGACCCAATTGCCTTGCCACTGGATACGCCCTGCGTGTCTTATGCTAGAGGGCATCATCCAACGACCGGGCAAATTCTGTTGCTGCTCGCAACAAACCTGCATTTGGGCACATCAGCAGCATCAGGTTTTTGTTCAGCCAGACAACGCCAATATAGACGCGCTCTGCCTTTCGCATTCCCAATATCGATTCCGTGCACTACATGCGCCAAAGCAAGTAGTGAGGTGATGGGATGAGTTGGAGGGTTGGCAGTAGAACGAGCAAAGGGTTTTTATTGAGAGACAGAGCATTATGAGCGTTCACCTGTCGCCTTCGGTGCGACGGGCGGCGCGCATAGCGGCCTTTGCCTTGAAATCTGCTTCTGACGGAAACAGCGCAGGACGGCCGACGGTGTAGAGGGCGATGCAGACGGTCGACGCCTGCGGACGTAGTTGGTATGTACAGACACGGGGATGCGTAACCCTCACCAGCGCCGCGATGAAGAGGCCGTTGTTGCGCCGGCCCCGCCGGGTGCCGCCATGGAACATTTGAAACGCGAAAAGCAATTAAATGGACCGGCCTTGGACCGTCGTACTCCTGCCAACGGCTTAACAGGCAGGGACAGCGAAGTACATGGAATCAGATTGCGTTGTAGAAGAAACAGAAACGCTTACGAACTGCGATACAAATTAAGGTATGATGCGATCCTTTCTTTCATCTGAGTGAAACATATCAATACTTTGCGGAAACACAGATCGATGCATGAAATCCTAGTGTGATTTGCAGCCATAACATTTAGACTCGCTGGCCTTCTGGCTTTCCGGTTTTCATCGAAACGGCCACTTCGGCTTGATACTCAAGAGGAGTCAAAGAAAAATACGTCTACAGGAATCGGCACGGACGGATGCATGCAGTTAGACAATATTATATTGGAAAATTCCTGCAAAATGGCTCACAGGACTTTGGTGATGTTTCTCTGAAGAGTTCTGCACTCCGAAGGTCCGAAGGAATCTTATGCATAACGGTGAACAGCCAAACTAAGTGACGGTTGGAAGGTTTTATTCAGATTTCCAGCAATCAGGTTACTCACAAGCAGTCTAAACGGGCCTTCATATTCTGAATTAATATTGTGTGATTGTAAAAAGTGCTGGATCGAAGGACTTGTTGGGAGCAATGTGAGAACCAGTTAAGTAAGATGATACCTGGATTCTTAATGACCGAGTTCGATTGCAAAATGCCGCCACAAGCGTGCCTAGATCGTCCTTGAGAAAATCCAAGTATAACAACGCTCCTTTCATCCTTCGCAGGATGTGCTTACATTTGCTAGCACAATTGCACACGGGACTACCCAAGTATTCGCTAACTCGATATGTCCCCTTGACATCAACGAAATTCGAGTGACTGAATCCTCCATTCGGCCAACTGCAACGGACCGACGACTACTGCAAGTCTTCTACGAATCTGTGGTCGACTGGTAAACCAAATTTGTCTGTCAAATTTCTGGCAAATGAAAATCTGCTTATCAAAATTTATCATTTCGCAAAAACAAAAGCGTTCAATTTTTTCTTGCACAGATCCAGGATGTCGCTGCACGCAGTGTATGCCGACTCCACGTGCTCCGACCCAATCATGCTCACCTACTTGTTCGTTGCTTGCTCCAACGTTGCCCAGTGTTCCCACACTGCGGACGCCACTGCCTTCAGCAGTGTCTACTGCCTCAGCGACTCTCAATCCACTTTCTTCGACTATGCAACTGCATACTTCGGCACAAATACTTACGCTGACTTCTCCTTTTATGAATCATCTGACTGCACTGGAATGCCAAAAAGCTACGAGGCGATTCTGCTGAATACCTGCATTCCATCATCCGAAAGCTCCACCTTGTACACGACTACTAATCATTCCACATATTCAAACCAGAACTGCGCTGGGCCTCCGTTAGCAGTGGTTCAAAACTCATATTCTTGCGCGCCGACCGCTGATGGTGGAAGCAGTACGCTTGTGAGAGTGCCAATTTCCCAAAAGGCCACCAAGACGATTTTCCCGCCCGCTTCCCTGACGGCAAATAGTACTGCAACGAGTGATGGGGGCGGAAAACCCACGGGAGTGTTGCTGGGTACTTCTGCTGGAGTATTCGTCGGCGTTGTGGCTGTGGTCTTCTTCATGTACTTCAAACGCCGAAACGTGAAGGATGAGATGTTGCTTTTGCAAGATTCCATTCAAAGTACAGTCTTGCGTGGTCGACGTTCTCATTCTTCATCGAAAGTACCAAAACAATGATTGGAGGCGTTGTACGTCCAAATTTTTTTAGCTTGTCAGATGTGGCGTTGTCTTCTGAAGGCTGTTTGTTCGTGTATTTAAATCTGTAATACTACGACTGCAGTTTTCTCTGGGGAATTTTTTGTGAAAATGAAAAACGGAGAGGCTCATTCATATCAATGTTTTCCAAGCCGAATTTTCCTGTTATACCTCTTTTCGGGGCGGTTATTTGAAGCAATCAGCACATTGTGCGATCACCTGTTGTTGGTAGAAAACCACTGTCATCTTTGACTTAGTGTCAGCGACAGCGACAAGCAACAATTATGCGACAAAACCAAATCGTAATTATAGATAGCTAAGTGACATGTAAGTTTTATTGCGAGGTGTAACGAAGGCGTTTTAGGCGTGTTTCATTTCGTTGTTTCTGAATTGGGATGTCCCTCGAAAGAACCTATACGGACGCCGCGTGCGCTCATCCCGTATCACTCGCATACTATGTCGACGTTTCATGCACAGCCGCAACTTGCGTTGCGTCCACTCTGGTGCCTGGAACATACTACACTAATACATGCGGTGACACAGGCAACTTTGCCGACTATGCGACTGCCCTGTTTGGCACCACGGCGTACGCCGATTCCACCAATTATGCTTCGACCGATTGTTCCGGATCCGCATCTGGGTATGAGGCCGATCTGATTGGTGCATGCATCCCGACAACCTCTGGTTCCTTCTTCTATAGTAGCACTACTTACTATGGTTACTATTATTCGAACTGCTCCGGCAGCCCATATACAACCATTCCGAATAACAATGCTTGTGAATCGCTGCTGTCCGGTGGAAGCACAATGCTGGTCAATTTGGGAACAACAGCCGGAACTAGCACATCAGTGAAACATACCACGACAGCAAACGCTGCCGTGATAACAACAGCTGTTGTTGCAAGTAGTGGAGACAGCGGGGGTGGCGGCGGAGCTAACGTCGGCGCAATTGCGGGCGGGGTTATTGGGGCAGTTGTAGTGATGGGCATAGTCGGATTCTTCTGCTGGCGTAAGCGTCCCTCAGCCGACAAACAGCCGCCCGCCCCAGTACAGCCACCATATTCGGCCCCTCAGTTTGCTCACACGTCTTTCAGTCCTCCTCCTCAGGCAAAATATGCTGCCCCGTTGAGTATTTCTCGTTTCCCCGTTTGTGTCTGAACTAAGTTAATTACAGTGAATATCCTTATGGCCCGCCTTCGAGCCCTCCGCCAGTAGTTGTGCATACCGCCGCTGTTTCAGGCCATGATAACGATGCCATAGCCATGGCGTTTGGTGTTGAACCGGACGGTAACTTACCGGTAAAACCAAATGCGGCCGGTAGAAATTCTATGATGAGTGCGCTTGCGGAGGAATAACAACATGTTTCACGTTCCGATTTTGTTTTGTGTTATTTTTCGATTTTGCGATAAAGTCTATGAAAGGAGTCTACTTTCGGATGGACCAAGGTCAGAAAGTTCGCCAATAGCGATTTTGTATTTTCGTGAGAACCTTTGTAGATCTCTCCTCCACATCATTCCAATTTTCATTTCACTTATGCCTAACTTTCCCAAACTTAGTTTATTTCTTTGAAATAATTTGGCGAGCATATCTGCATTATTTGTGTTAAATTCAGATCGGGATGTTGGGCTGCCCCAGCTGAATCCATTGTCACGCAATCGTGATCCTATTCTGGTATATTCACACTTTGATAGTCCAGTATTCACACTTTGATAGCTCAGTATTCACACTTTGATAGTCCAGATGAAAGCTAGTATCGCACGCCGCGTGGCAGAAGTTCTGAGAGCTTGAAAATCATTGCTTTGCCGAAAATTTTAGGTCAATCATTGACAAGTGCAAAAAGCATCAATCCGATGTTCGAAAAGACTCTTTGCCTGGTCTGAGCCGGACCGTTCCATATTTCAGATTGTTGCCAGTGATGGAGTCGTTCGAAAAAAAAGGGGACCGCGGATTTTGGTTGTGGGGCGCTTGCACGGACGTTGACGCTGGTGAAAGTGACAGACGAAGAATCTGCGGGCGCGCGCGTTCGTCAAAGAGACATTTCCTTTGGTTTTGCGCGATCGCACAACAAAAGCCACGACTGCCGCAGCCATCATCAGGTTGGAGCTTCCGCATATGCCGGTGCATGTGCCTGTGCCGGGGCCTGTGCCGTTGTCGGTCGCGGCGGTTACGTGGCTGAGCACTTCTTCGCCTTGTTTTTTCCCTTTGCTTTTTGCTGCCGCCGCTTCTCCCTTTTTGCGACCAACGGAACCCGTGCATTGATGGCCCAAGCTGAAGAAGACACCGACGATCCGTCAGCCACCTCACTCGTGTCCGCCGTGTCCGACGCCGATGTTCTTGCGCTGCCCTGGCCTGAACTGATTGGCTTCGTGAAGGACTCTGACCAAACTTCCTATCCCGCCGCGGTCAAGTTGCTTCGGCACCGCCTTACCTTCGCGTCCAAGTCTTCTACCCAACTTTCAGATGATAAAGATGACTTTCCCAACTCTCTGTTGCCTCATATTTGCGACCTTCTCATTCGGCGCAATCCAAGTACTGTTTCTGTCGAATGCGCCGCTATAGTTTGCTCCTCCTCGCCGGAAGCTTTAGCGACATTTGTACGCGTTCTCGATCGTGATTGGAAGTCCCTTGCTGGGTTAGACAATTTCCTTTTTTTTCTGGCTTGAACAGTACCTCCGTTTTCGACAGAACTTCTTCCAGCTCACAATTGTTACTCTTGAAATGGACGTCATCACTACTCGTTTTTTCCTTGCCCAAATCCGCCGCGAAATCTTCTAATGTATCAGTGGATACCGTTCTCCTTTCAATATTGCTTACTGTTCATGCTTCCGTGCTCGATTTGTTGTCCAAAAACATTGGATCCATGAGCTCCTCAAAAAGCTCCCGCATTTTTCATCAATGCGTTAAACTGACGCGGAGATTCATGCTTCTGGGGAAACATGGAATGATGGCAAATGCCGTTCTGAAAACTTTGTTGTCCAACGAAAAAATTGTGGAAGGAACAGACTCTAATTCGGCGAAGTTTGCTATTATAATCGGAACTGCGACTGGATGCATTGTCCATAAGAATTGGGATTGTTCCGAAGTAGATGCCGTCAAATCAAAAATAGCCAAGTTTTATGAAAAAAACATACTCGCCAATGCAGGAAAATCGGAAGTTTCCAAGATAGCTCTAGTAATTAAATTTTTCCGCTTTTATAACTCTGACTCTTTGAGTTTATTTAGGAAAGTTTCGATTTGTTCTTCAAACGGTTCATGACTGCAGATTTGCTCGAAACCCAACTCTGCGCTAGCGCGGAAAGGCTGATGCTTCGATCACCTGAATTTGTAATTCGAATATTCAATTCCATCTTTAAGTCTGTCACTTTCGATGTTTCGAAACTATTTCGCGAAAAGTTTGTGGATTCTTTGCTGAGTAAGAGCTGGAAATGGCGGCATGTTATCTTACTAAAACTATGATTCAGATAATATGAAATCCACTAACGAACGAATCCGGATTGACTCTCTTCAGCTTTTTGCTACATTATCGTCCAGATGCACAAATCCAGACGAGTTACTAAAGATTTCGGAAATAGTGTTGAAAGCATTTACTGGTGAGAAATCGATCTTTGGTTTCCCAAGTGTAACCCGTTCTTCCAAGCGAAATCACCTACACCAGAAGCGCGTGCACTGTACTTTCAGGCCTTGTCGAAACTCCCAACGCCAACTGCCAATATATCGTCAAAAATTGTCTCAGCTTTAATTCCTTTGTGCCAAAAGGAGGTCACTGAGATTGGAGTTGATTCTTGTTTCACGGCTATGAGGAATGCAACGAAATCGTACATGGCCACAACTGATTCTGCGCTAATTCCCAGTTTGGCGTCATTCATGACATCGGCTTTGGTAGACACCAAAAGTGCGAATATAGTGCGAAAAAATATCTTGCAGATTCTGACTACCATCCCGTTCGAGGACTTAGCTGCAAAATTCAACAGCAAGGCAATTACTGCACAGCTCGAAGCAATTATGAGAGTGTTGGAAAAAGTTCAGTCGCACGGAGCTGCGCTAGTTGTGGATACCGGTGCTAAAAAAGAAAATCCGGTGTTAGTTGAAGGTTATTTGGCGTTCTTGTTTTTGGCGCGTTTTGCCGAATGGGAGAAGGCCTCGGGATCTGAAATCGGCGTTTGTGCGTCTTTGATTTGATGATATACGTTAAACTTACTAAATGTCATCAGGGAAGCTCATCGAAACGAAAAAAATTTTTCAAACTTTCCTTGCTCAACCTGCGAAGTCATTTGTACTTAATGAAAAGTATTATTCCAAGCTTCTTATATCAGCAAATGATCAGCAGTCGTTTCTTGAAGTTCTTACTGTCTTGGTGACTTCAAATGTACTGTTCTCTATGCTTCCCAATTCTTCGAGGTCAGAGCGCCTTCCATTCAGCAACGCATGGGCACACATCTTAGTTTCGAATAATATCGATCATGGCGTCCGTAGAAATGCGATTATTGTTGTTGAAAACCTCGCCAAAACATCTCCTGAAATGCTTGAACGAATCAACAATGTCTGCCGAACGGGGCTGGGAACTGTGCTTGAGAGATCTGAAGTATTTTCCCGACCAAACCCGTCTTCTTTGCAGACAGTGACGACGCCAATTGCTGCCGCAGAGTCTGGCTCCGCATGGGGAGATGATGCGAAAGTACTTGCACTTTCCCGCGCTTCTAGGATTTTGAACGCGGTTCAAAGTCTGATACCTCGCTCTGTTTCTACACGGGATGATGCAACCTTGCGGGCCACTTACTCTGCCTTACAAAGACTCATAGTGATTTGCTCCCATCCAGTCCTTGCTGCAGCGAGCGGGGGAGGTAATGACTCATGGATTCGTATCTGCTGGCGTGCTGGCATTGATCCGGAAACTGTGGTTGCGGGAATGGCCCGGGAGACTATCGAAAGATGGATGTCTGACACTATTGGAGACGAACGGGAGATTGACCAAACTGAAGGTGGATTCTTTGCTTCTCTGATGCCTGGACATTTCGTAGAGGCTACTTGTAGTGCAATGTCAATGCTTGTGAGAGTTTGTCCAGATATTTCTTTGGCTGCAGTCATGCCTGGTATCCTGAAAGTTCTCGACAACAGTGTGGTAGCTGGTGTCACTCAAATTGATATTGCAGTTTGGCAGGGAACTGAAGGAGTTGCTGTCTGCGATATCCATGGGCGTTTAAAAGTCACTGCAGTTGCAAAGGATGACGATGACGATTTGAAAGGATTAAATGCTGATGAAAAGTGGGAGCGAGAGTTGAAGAAAGAACTGCAGGCAAAAAAGCAGGCTGGTGGAGGGTCTAGTTCGTCGAATTCGACGAATAAGTCGGCTACTTCAAAAGGCGGAAAACCTGTCTCGGCGAAAGCTGCTGCTGCTGCCAAAGCGGAAAAGGAAGCAGAAAGGCTGCAGTTGGAAAAAGAGTCTGCTACCAGAAAGCGAATTGACGCTTTGAAGAACAGGGTATCCATTGGCTTGGATGCAGTCGAAGCGATAATAACAGGGATCGCTGGTACCGGCGACCCTGTCGCCCGAGACATTTTCGATGTCTGGGTTTCGCGGGCGATTGAAGCTGTCTTGAACGTTATTGAAAGAGAGTCCGTTGTTATTCGAAGAGGGAAACGCGGAAAGCGAGGGCCAGTTCTCATTGGAAAACGAGCTATTGATGTATTCAGACTGATGACGAAGACAACCATCGACAGGCTTTGGCGTATTGTCGATATGGGATGGGATATTGTAACACTCAGAATTCTTGGCGTTGAAATATCTGAAGTTGGAGTTTCCCCAGAATTGTGTTCATCTGATTTGTCTGTCGTCTTGGGACAACTTTTGGCGTATGCAAAATCCGAATATGTTGCCTCTAATCCATTGACGCCTGGAGGTTTCGCGTATATTTTTCCGCTTCTCCGCTGCTTGATATTGCGCGACGGGCGAACCCGAAATATTAAGGAAAAAATGCGCATGGATCTCATAATTCTTGCATCGGAAATTCTAATCGCTCACTGTGGCCTTGGTGGAAGCCCATCTATCCCTAGAAAAGAGATTGTGGCTGCTCTCATTGAGCTTTTGAACACAATGCCTAGACTTCATGGCGCTGCCAGGGAAGGACTTCTGACTCTTTGCGTGAGCATGGAAGACGCGATTGCGAATGAAGAGGACCTCAACGATGCGGATTTTGGCGAATCTGAGAAGTTAGTCCGTGAGTTTGGGAAAACGGACGAAGAAAGTATTTCGAATGAGCTGCTGCATGCATTGCTCAGCTCTGAGCCTGTTACGCGCCAGAGTGCTCTCAAGGCCTTACAACATTTGCCCGCGCCGGCGGGTTCAGCTGCTGGTTTGGCTGCAGCTCGTGTGTGGCAAGCTCGATTCGATTCTGAGGAAAGCATCACGATCGAAGCAGATCGTGTTTGGGAGCAGTGGAGCGGCGAGGCTACTCTAGATTCGAACGGAATTCAAGGATTAGTCGATCTCATTTGTGAGTTTCTGCTGGAAACATTCAATTTTGCTAACGGATTGTCAGGTAACCCTGTCTCGGAAATTCGAATTGCAGCTGGAAAATCGCTGATGGTTGCGTTAGAACCACTGCAAGAGGAAACTGCAGGCGTGATGAAACAGTTGTTTGAAATTTACAAGATTAAGGTAGATCGACTTATGGGTGTTTTACTGATATCGCTATAGAACGTGCTTCCAATGCCAGAATACGACGATTTTGGAATTGTTATTCCTGAATCGCTCAATAAGAAAGACGATTGGCCTGCGCGAAGTGGCATTGCCCGAGCGCTTCATTCTTGTGCTCCTGTAATAAGGACCGAATTTCTTCTCGAGCTATTATTCGATTTTTTGATTAATCAGGAGTCCCTTGGTGATCGAGAAGAATCGGTTCGATTGCAAATGCTCGAGGCAGGTGTTGCCGCTGTCAATACAGAAACAGGAAAATCACTTGTAAACCCACTGCTCAAAACCTTCTCGGATTATTTGTCAAGTCCCGCCGGAGCATCTAAGACGCATGATTTGATACGCGAGTCTGTTGTGGTGCTTCTTGGAACTGTTGCCCGTCATCTTGACGCCTCTGATCCGAAAATCCCTGACGTTGTCAACCAACTAGTAGAAACTCTTAAAACACCATCAGAAGTTGTGCAAGTTGCGGTCGCCGAATGCTTGCCTCCACTTATAAAAGTTATGTCTTCAGACGATACTGGTCGGTTGTTTGATAGACTTCTTCGGTTGCTCTTTCTTTCTCCGAAGTATGCAGAACGCCGGGGAGCCGCTTATGGCATTGCAGGTGCAGTGAAAGGACGGGGTATTGGATCATTAAAAGAGTTTGGCATTATGGGGTCATTAAAGGATGCGATTGAGGACAAAAAGCGATATGAACGACGGGAGGGTGCACTATTTGCTTACGAAGCTCTGTGTACAACTCTGGGACGCTTGTTCGAACCGCATGTGATTCAAATTTTGCCGCTGTTGCTTGTCTGCTATGGAGATAGTCAGCATGAAGTTCGAGAGGCAACTAACTACACTTGCAAGGCGATTATGTCAAAATTGTCAGGCCATTGTGTGAAGCTGGTGATGCCGTCATTGCTAAAAGGACTTGAAGACAAAGCATGGAGAACCAAAACCGGGTCAATAGAGGCACTTGGTTCCATGGCCGCTCTTGCACCAAAACAGTTATCCTTATCTCTTCCTACAATCATTCCACGTCTATGCGAGGTGCTGACGGACACTCACATCAAAGTTCAAGAATCTGCCAAACAAGCCTTAAATTCTTTCGGAAGTGTCATTAAGAATCCAGAAATCCAAGAATTAGTTCCGGAACTTATGGCAGCTCTTATAGATCCAAATGAGAATACACAGGCTGCCCTGACTGCTTTACTTGAGACTTCTTTCGTCCATTATATTGATTCTCCGTCCTTAGCTCTTATTGTTCCGATTTTGCAAAGGGGTCTCGTTGAACGTGTAACAGAGACAAAGAAAAAAGCCGCGCAAATCATGGGACAAATGGCATCTCTTACTGATCAGAAAGACTTAATTCCTTGTGAGTAGTTTATCTCGGTTTGCTTCTTTAACAATGTTTCCCTCAGATCTGGGAACACTTTTGCCTGGTTTGAAAGAGGTACTTGTCGATCCTGTACCAGAAGCTCGCGCAATCGCTGCTCAGGCGCTCGGATCCATGTTTGCCAAACTAGGGGAAGAAAACTTCCCGGACCTCATTCCCGAACTCCTTGTGACGTTGAAATCTGAAACAAGCGCTGTAGATCGTGCAGGTGCTGCACAGGGACTGGCCGAAGTTCTTCACGGTGCTGGAGTTGGTAAACTCGAACCATTGATGCCCGATATCATCAATAATGCCATGTCACCGAGGACATACGTTCGCGAAGGATTCATCACACTGTTAATATTCTTGCCTGCGACGTTTGGCGATAGTTTTCAACCATATATTGGTGCTATCATCCCGCCGATTCTACGTGGTCTTGCAGATGAGACTGATACTGTTCGCGAAACTGCAATGAAGGCTGGTCGTGTCGTCGTTAGAAACTACGCGACAACCGCAGTGGACTTGCTACTTCCCGAATTGGAAACTGGTCTGTTTGATGAAAATTGGAGAATAAGACAATCGTCCATTCAATTGATGGGAGATTTGCTCTACCGAATTGCAGGAGTTTCTGGAAAAGTTGATATTGACGGAACCGACGATGACTCAATTGGCACTGAGCATAACAAAAAAGCGCTCATATCCACATTGGGTGAAGACAGATACGTGTCAGTCCTGTCAGCCCTGTATATTGCTCGTTCTGATTCCAATGGTATCGTGCGGTCGGCTGCTTTACATGTCTGGAAGTCCATTGTGACCAATACTCCTCGGACTCTGAAAGAAATTCTGCCGGTCATGATTCAGATGGTGATTGAATCTCTTGCGGACGAAAACTCTGAGAAGCGCGGGGTTGCCGCCCGCACTCTTGGTGATTTGGTTCGAAAACTTGGCGATTTAGTACTCAATGAATTGATCCCTGTTTTGGAAAGTGGTTTGGATTCAGAAGAAGCTTCAACAAGAGAGGGAGTTTGTATTGGGATGACAGAAATAATGGCAACATCTGGAAAGGCGCAGCTTGTGGACTTTGTGGCCCAATGCGTCCCATGTGTAAAGAAAGCTCTCTTAGATCCGGATCCTGAAGTTCGTGGGGCGGCAGCTCAAGCATTCGACATGCTGCATCAACACTTGGGTTCGAAATCCATTGACGAAATTCTTCCCAGCCTTCTGAATGAGTTGAAGGGAGGATCAAGCGGCAATGCATTGGAGGCATTGAAAGAAATTATGTCCGTTCGCAGCGCCGTCGTGTTTCCTGTTCTCATTCCGACATTGTTGGTCACTCCAATGACGGGCTTTAACGCTCGTGCATTGGCGTCATTGATTTCCGTGGCAGGAAATGCTCTGAACAAAAGGTTGTCCACAATTCTCCCTGTCTTGATGAATGGGTTGGATCAAAAAGACGCGGCCGTTGCCGATATACGAGAAACTCTTCTCGTTCTTCTCCGAAATGTTGATGATGAAGGAATCTATACATTAATGCCATTATTGTCTGAGGCGTTTTCGCAGGGCAGCTCTTCGAGGGTGAAAGCGTCGTGTGACTCTTTCGCAATCTTTTGCGAAAATACAGAAATGGATGTGTCTGACTTTGCAATTGAATGGTTCAACAGATTGCTGGAGCTGTTCCAAGGACCTCCGAAGTATTCTTCTCAACTAATGCAGTCAGCTTGGACCGCGGTTGATGCACTATCGAAGCGAATCAAAAAGGATGATATGGAACGTTTCGTAGCTCCAATCCGACGGTCGATTTCTGGGGCAACTCAAAATTTCGCGTTAAATGAAGAACTCGCAGGGTTTTGTTTGCCAAAAGGGATATCGCCAATACTTCCTTTCTTCCTGCAAGGCTTAATGTATGGCAATTCCGATGTGCGGGAAGAGTCAGCGAAAGGATTGGGAGAACTTGTTCAGCGCACCAATGCGGACGGACTGAAACCTTTTGTCACTCAAATTACAGGTCCGCTCATAAGAATCATTGGCGATCGAGTTGTACCTGGTGTGAAAGCCGCTATATTGACTTCTCTTGGGTTTGTTTTGGTTATTTTGATGCAGCTGACGTTTTTTCCAATTCAAGGCTCCTTCTTACTAAAGTCCCAGCGAATTTGAAGCCTTTCTTACCACAGCTACAGAGAACGTTCATTAAATCTTTGTCCGAACCCGTCTTGTATGTTCAGACGCCCGCGCGAAAGTGCCTAACCTTACTGATTGGCCTTCAACCTCGTTTGGATCCCCTTGTTGTTGAATTGACTACTGGAATCAAAGCAGCCGAAGAGAAAAGCATCAAAGACACTATGTGGGGATCTTTGTTAGGGTTGCTGAGGAACTTGCAAGGTCGTGATATAACTGATGCAAGCAAAAAAACAATCGAAAGTCTAATAATTGATACTCTCTTCAATTCCGGCGAAAATGATGGTTGGTTGGTATTTGAAACCATTTTTTGATGAACTTTTTGAATCAGATTCGTCTCGAAAGTTTGCCGCTAAATGCTGCTTAGCATATTGCGTGTATTTGTCCAAAGACGAAGCAAAAAATCTCATAAGCTCAAAGATTTTATGCAAAAGTGTTTTGGACGAACCGTTGTCGGCTTTCACAAAACGTCATGGACTTATGGAATTTCTATCATGCGTTTTGCGTTCGGCTCCGCATATGATTATTTCTTTTCAGCCTTTTTTGGCTTCAACGACAATCAAAACATTGGAAGGCTTTGATTCGAATAAATCTGTTGTGCTGGAGGCTTCGGTTTCTTCTGCACTTAGTCTTTTGGCGCTTGAAGCGTCAGGATCCTGCCTTCTTCAGGCTTCAGAGAAGGTTGAGCTGTTGACTAAGCTCGTAAATTTGTCGAAAGAAGGGCTGGAAGTTGATGCAAGACGAATTGCTGTTCTTGGAATCAAAAATTTGGCAAAGAAACATTTTGATGTAAGTTGAATCGAACTGGCATTCAATTAACATTCTCTAGTATGTTGAACCGCATTTATCACTCATCGTCCCCATTTTGATGACGTTGGTTCGTGAGCGGGTTATTCCTATCAAATTGGCTTCGGAAAGAGCTCTTTTGCATTTGTTGTGCCTTAGCGCAGAAAATGCCAATCCAGCGGTGCTTTCTAATTACGCCGCTAGCCTTGATACAGCATCGGCTCGGAATACGACTGACTATGCGAAGAGGGTGTTGAGTAAACTGGCAGATAAGGAGAGTGATGATGAAGATGACGAAAGCGACAAAGAGGGTATATGAAAAACATAAATAAAGGGGGTCCTGAAGTGAGTTTCTCCCGGAAGAGAAGGTCAAATTTTATTCAAAGTCATTCTGAATCGGATGTTTGTTGCAACAGAATGATCTAGATAATTTTCGCAAATGAAACTTTTTACGCATATTCAGATGGGTCACGGGCAACGCATGCACATTCAGATTTATTGAATATGAGGGCGAATCAGCCAGTTTGGACTGGACGGCAGTGTGAAGTCGATGTCATGGGGGTTAGGGTAATGTAATAATCTCAGTAGCCGAAGCTGCGCTAATGGTTTGTTCCGGCACAATTCAGATCAATACCAATTTTTCGTCACTCCTGCAATGAACCGCGCGTCTTCGTTCTTAAGCTCGTCCTGGAAAAGTAAATGCTTCCGATGTTAACATTATTGAAGAACCTTTTTCCTCTGATAGGCAATATCTTCCTGTCTAACACGATTTCATTTGCTATTGAGTTTTGGTATTTTTTGGTCCTGGTCTTTCTTACGTTGACTCGTTTTTGGAAGCAAAGAAATTGCGCACTATTGCTTCATTGGCAAAAACAATTGTTGTTTCAAACCAAGTCTTTTGCATATGCTTAAGCGAGTGAATGCGAGTGCGCGTGAAGGAGCTGGGGAACAGTAAGGCTGATTTTGTTCATTTTTTGATGGAATGGACAACCTGTCGTTGGTGAACTCAACCATATCGCACCTTGAATCAGCACGCGAGATGCAGGAGGAGGACGAACGCACCATCGGTAGAGTTCGCGCGCTCTCGTTAACCATGCGAGCGGCTCTTCTCACGGTGCAAACAGCGAATCTTGTGAAGAAGGAATCAAAGAACATCTTGGCCTCATGCGAAAGTCTCCCATCGTCCGAAGAACAGCTCCGCTTGATGCATACAAAGTACTTGGATATGGTATGATTCAGAGGACCTACTTTTTCGCTAACAATTCAGGGCAGTTCAAAAGCAACAAGAGGATGGAACGTGAAGCGGCGAGAGCTGCAAAACGCCGAGAAAGCGAACTATTTGAAAAGGAAACTATGGTCGCGGATCTGAATCGACTAGGAATTCAGAAACAGAAGGTCGAGAATCTCTGTCGCGAGCTTCAACGTGAGAACAAAAGGATTCAGGTTCGATGTCCTCTGAAGCGTTCGGGCTATTCACAAACATGTCAGGAAAAATTAGATCTTATGGTCCACAACCAAAAACTTGATCGCGAAGCGTTTTCCTCGAATTTTGTAAGGGCTGTATCAGAATTCGCGATGAATAATGGAGGCATCGGCGGTGGGACACCAATGCAATCCGAAAAAACTTCTTCAAAACAACACATCCCTAAGAACAATGGAGGCTCCTCTCAGCAACCATTCCAATCTGGCTATCAAAATTCTGAACCAATTTCAGAGCGATTAATGAATTTCTTCACCCAATGGTCGTTGCGTGAGAAGCAGTTTGAAGCGATGACTCAGGCCAATGACGTGAATTCTCGACTGCTCCAGTCAAAGCTTGAAATGCAACGGCAGCTTGCAACCCAGGAATCAGAGCGGGTGTCCAGTTTACGCGCGCAAGTCGCTAGCTTTTTGGGAACGGAAAGAGATTTGAGGAGGCAGTTACAGGTGTATGTGGAAAAGTTCCGACAGGTAACCATCCTCTTCTTTGGAATCTTTCAAAACTCGGTATCCCACGCAATAAGGTAGAGGATACATTAAACAAGAGCAACGAGCTGTTTTCAACGTTCCGAATTGAGATGGAAGCAATGACCTCCAAGACCAAACGCCTTGAAGCCGACAATTTAAATCTGAAATCTCGTCTCGAAACTTTAAACACTAAAGTCGCGCAATTCGTACAGGACCGAAAGTCTTCAGACATTCAAAAATACGCAAGAGATAAATTAGAAAGTTTATGTCGGGTACGCTGTTCATTAAGCCTGTTCTTTCACTTCATCACCTCCAAACGGCAGGTTCTTCAAGCAGAGCGGAACCAACTGAGAAAGCAGGTCGTATTTTGCCAAGAAGAACTCGAAAGCGTTCGGAAGGCGCTACATGAAGTGTCGGCTCAGAGAAGCAATCCAGGCAGCGCCGGAGCAAATGAGTTGCATTGAAGAAATTCGGATTCATCCACTCGGCGCCCCGATATCACAATTCACTCAAAAACATCCTTCGAAAATGATCGTGTTGAAAGGATACCACAACTGTGGCAACCTACCCCACTCCTTTTCTTCAGCATGTTTTTGTTTGCTTTGAATAAACCGATTATTGAACACATTTGCATTTTTGTCTTGAAAGAAAAATTTTCGTTAGGGTTACCGAACTTCACGCAACAGAAAACGGCCTTCAACTCCTGGTCTTTGACTAAAATGAATATGTCCATAAACATACACGTTGGAAGTGGTTCACATTCCGGTCTCCAAACCAGACCTTGCTAAAGAAACTTCAGCTGTAATCACCCGCATTCAAAAATTCACAGAAAAATTTTCGGTGTAATCAGGGCATGATCGACTTGATAAACCGACTGCTTTTGAATTTCCCCATCGGTAAGTTACGAAAAAAGTCCAATGAAGCGACAGTTTGCGTTTGCTGCATTGGCGTTTGCTGCACTCGTCACGGCTCAAGATGACTGCGACGAGTACTATGCCACCACAACAACAATGGCGAAGACTCCAATATCCACGGTAACATCCGGTGTCAGCTATCCAACGCCATACCCGCTTCACAACGGTCCGGGAAGTGTGGCGGTGCCGGCAACGGTTGCGCGCACTAAAACATGCCATGTGGTTCCGTTGGGCAACAACCAAGACGATGGTCCTCAGATTCGGGCGGCCGCGCAAGGATGCAGTGGCGGCACCGTAGTGATGGACGGCAGCTACTTCATTGCGTCATACACGGACCTGACTGGCTTGAGTCACGTGGACTTTAACATTTCCGGAACAGTGCTCTTCTACGGCAACGTGACCTACTGGCAGACAAATGTGTATCCTATCGTGTACCAGAACTCGTCGGCCGTCTGGCGTTTTGGAGGAGTAGACGTCAACATCTATGGTGGCGGCACGATTGACGGCAACGGACAGGGATTCTACGAGGCATATGCCAAGAACATTTATATCTACCGACCAATCCTGTTTGTGGTTGACGGCCTGAACGGTGCGTTGCGTCGCTTGTGTGATTTTCTGTGTCTTCGAGCAATCTAAAATTTTCAACAGGTGGTTCTATCTTCAATCTCAACTTTGTGCGCTCTCCCTGCTGGAACAACCTGATTGCAAACTCCACCAACGTGATCTACGACAACATCAACATTGTGACTGTGAGCAACTCGAGCACCACCGCCAAGAACACTGACGGATGGGATGTGTACCGATCCGACAACATTGTGATTCAAAACTCAGTGATTCACAACGGCGATGACTGCGTGTCCTTCAAACCCAACGTGACCAACACTTTGGTGCAGAACCTCAACTGCACTGGCTCGCACGGAATTTCTGTTGGGTCGCTCGGCCAGTACATTGGCGAATATGACATTGTGGAAAATGTGTACACATACAACATTCACATGACGAATGCGTCTGACGGTGCGCGCATCAAGGTGTGGCCGAATGTGGAGTCGACTCTCAACGAGCTTGCTGGTGGCGGCGGCACTGGTCACGTCAACAACGTCACTTTCGACACCATCTACAACAGCAACAACGACTACGCCATTGAGCTCACGCAGTGCTATGGCCAGTCGAACCTGACGCTCTGCAACATGTACCCGTCGGCGCTGTCGATATCGAATGTGTGGTTCAAGAACTTCTATGGAACAGCGTCTGGCAAGTACAAGGACATTGTGGGTACTCTCGTGTGCAGCAGCCCATCTGTGTGCAACAACATTTTCGCTGAAAACATCAATATTGCACCCAACACTGGCTTCAAAACCGCCGATTACGTCTGCACGAATGTGAATGACACACTGCTCGACATTAACTGCTTGCAGAGTACTACGACCACAACGACCACCACAACCACAACCACTGCAAAAACAACAGCCGCAGTTGCCTACCCTACGCCATACCCGCTCCACAACGGTCCGGGAAGTGTGGCAGCGCCGGCGAAGGTTGCGCGCACTAAAACTTGCCATGTGGTTCCGTTGGGCAACAACCAAGACGATGGTCCTCAGATTCGGGCGGCCGCGCAAGGATGCAGTGGCGGCACCGTAGTGATGGACGGCAGCTACTTCATTGCGTCATACACGGACCTGACTGGCTTGAGTCACGTGGACTTTAACATTTCCGGAACAGTGCTCTTCTACGGCAACGTGACCTACTGGCAGACAAATGTGTATCCTATCGTGTACCAGAACTCGTCGGCCGTCTGGCGTTTTGGAGGAGTAGACGTCAACATCTATGGTGGCGGCACGATTGACGGCAACGGACAGGGATTCTACGAGGCATATGCCAAGAACATTTATATCTACCGACCAATCATGTTTGTGGTTGACGGCCTGAACGGTGAGTGTCGTCGCTTGTGTGATGGGGTTTCTGGGACTAATCAGAAAATTTTCAACAGGTGGCTCTATCTTCAACCTCAACTTTGTGCGCTCTCCCTGCTGGAACAATCTTATTGCCAACTCAACCAATGTGATCTACGACAACATCAACATTGTGACTATTAGCAACTCGAGCACCACCGCTAAGAACACTGACGGATGGGATGTTTACCGGTCGGACAACATTGTGATTCAAAACTCAGTGATCCACAACGGCGATGACTGTGTGTCATTCAAGCCCAACGTGACGAACATACTGGTGCAGAATCTCAACTGCACTGGCTCGCACGGTATTTCTGTTGGATCGCTCGGACAGTACATTGGCGAATACGACGTTGTGGAGAATATATACTCTTACAACGTCCACATGACGAACGCGTCTGACGGTGCGCGCATCAAGGTTTGGCCGAATGTGGCGTCGACCTTGAATGAGCTTGCTGGCGGTGGCGGCACGGGACACGTCAACAACGTCACGTTCGACACGTTCTACAACACCAACAACGATTACGCCATTGAACTGACGCAGTGTTATGGTCAGTCGAATCTGACTCTCTGCAACATGTACCCGTCGGCGCTGTCGATATCGAATGTGTGGTTCAAGAACTTCTACGGAACAGCGTCTGGCAAGTACAAGGACATTGTCGGCACGCTCGTGTGCAGCAGCCCGTCTGTGTGCAACAACATCTACGCCGACAACATCAACATCGCACCCAACACTGGCTACTCAACCGCTGACTACGTCTGCACGAACGTCAACGACACTCTGCTGAACTTCAACTGCCTGCAGCCTACCACAACCACGACCACTGTCTGACATGGACATACTTTCTCTGTTTCCAACATCACTAGAATCTTGCTCTTCCTTGTTGGATGTGGAGGATTACACGGTATAAATGCGTTTTTCTTTATAGAAAGTTTGAGATTTTTTGTTTGAATAAAGTATGATCAATCATTTTTTAAGACAAGAAAAACTTCGTTGCTATTTTTTCACTTAGTGATTGTTTCATTCGTTGTTACGAACAACTATAACAGGGCACTCCAAATGATGCACTAGATGGTCGCTCACGCTGCCAAGAAACAGCTTCTGGACAGTACCAAGGCCTCTTGTGCCACACACAAGCATGTCGGCGGCAATAGCTTTCGCTGCATTCACAATCTCGTCGCGAGCGTCGTCCCCGCTGAGCACTACAGCGCGCACAGCCACATCCGAGCCACGAGCCTTCTTCAAACGCTCCGCATATCCTTTCAGTAGTGCCACGGATGCCTCGCGCTGCTGCTGTTCCTGCCAACGAAGGTGTTCGCGTCGCGAGTACAGGAGCGCCTCCGGAAATACAACATCGTCGGCGGATGCGGCGCCGGTGGGGAACACGGCGCTGCTCGAGTGGTAGTCTGGTGAAGTATGTTTTGTGCAAAAGCGTCAGGGTGTGCAAAAGAAAGGAAGTTATGAGTCAGAACTTATCAGCACGAACTCATCCGCATGGACGGTCTTCATGGAAGGATGCGTAATTCCAATGTTTCTCAGAACCCATTCGAAGGCGAAATCGGAGCTCTATGTTTTGTTTAGAGTTTAGAACTTGGGAAGGCGCCACATCAAAAATAGGAACGACAGTGAGAAAGCATGAAAAGGAAAGAAAAGGTATAAGATGGATGCAGGACGGGTCACCTTGGAACCATCCACGGCTATAGCTATGACGCGAGTGATGGTGGACGGTTTGGTGTAAGGGAAGGCGTCATCGAGAGGCATTGTCAGAAAGAAGTCGGTTGATTTCCTGCGTTTATTTGCAGTCAGAGAGTGCCACCTCGAGTCACACCAACCTCCGGCGGACAACAACGAAATTCAAGGAACACAGCAAGAAGCACGCAACAACATGTATTTGGCCACTTTCCACACAGTTCCAAAATTGACATAAACCTCTGCACGCGATGGGACGAGAACATCAGATCTTGCCCGATCGGATTGAAATTGTTTTACATTTCGTTGAGGACCCTGGAAGGATAGAGTCGTTTGGTACGGCTTGGCCGGCGTTGAAGCCACAACTAGTTAGGGATGACGGCAACATCGTATGTCGGCGTCGACGTGATACTCATGTGCCAACTGGATAACTTCGACACAAGACAATACAGCCCAACAAGCTGCGTCCGCAAGCAGCGGCTTCGTCTCAGCGGAATCCCGCCATCAGTGGTGCTCTTTATGCGTGCCGCGCTTCATCGCCCGAGTCCGTTCGCGGTTCTCTCGATCCCGTCAACAACGATTTATAAATCCCGATTTTAATCAAAATAGTGACTTTGATTAAAAGAGGAATTTATAAGATGGCAAGCAAAAAAACTCCACGATTTTGATTGAATGATACTGCCAGCATTCGTAGTTGGCGCTGCCGCCCTTGTTTCCGGTATCCTTCACGTTCCGCACCCCGTAGCATATCCGCCGTCTGGCACCTGCTCAATTCTCACTGCAGCGCTGAGTCTCTACGAACCAGCCGATGGCAAGGTTATCTGGGGCGCATGGGTCGATTCTTCCACCCACGATGCTTCTGCTGGCACTGGCGGTGATAGCCCTTCACTCTTCAACAGTCGCCTTGGAAGCAGTGCCGGCGTATTCGAACTTTCCCAAAATCTTCCTCTGGCCATATCTCCTTATGATCAGTCTGAGTTGACTGCCAATTTGTCCTTGATAGAAGCCACGAAGACAGGTTGGTGTTTATTTGACTTGCTGTGATTCGCATCTCACGAACGCCTGTCCATTTCAGATGCGATCCTCTTATTGACGGTTTACCCATTCGGGGGTTTTGATGCGTACACAGATGCGGACATCCTCAAGCTTGCGTACCAAGTTAGTAACATCACGGACCCGTCGTTGTCCTCGCGCAGGGTAATCCTGAGGTGAGTTAAAAGCCCTGGCGTTGTACGTATGCTCAAATTCTGTTGAAGATTCGCACCAGAGATGAACGGAAATTGGTTTGCGCCTTGTCCTCAAACTTGTGTTAAGAACAAAACTGGCCAGGTTCAACTACGGTATGCAACCAACGCGCTTCGTCACAGAATGGAAAAGAGTAGTGAATGTCATTCGTGCGGTGACAAAACGCGTTGCGTTTGTTTGGTCGCCAAACGCATCTAATGGGTACCCCTGGAAGGCGAGCCTTCCTTCGAATTCAGCTGATGCCGCAGCTTTAGACAAAAACAACGACGGTTCTTTTACATCTAGTGACGATCCGTTCAGTCCATACTGGCCTGGTGCTGACTTCGTCGATTGGGTTGGAATCTCTTTGTATTGGAAAGGGGACCCCAGCACGTCGTATCCACTGCAGGACAACAGCGCCCCACCAAGCGACGTTTGGACTGAAATGGTCCAAGGTGGCGGTGTTGGAGGAAACTCGGCATTTCCGTTCTACACAATGTTTGCAGACAAGTACGAAAAGCCGTTGATGGTACAGAAGGACTGCAGTTGTCTGTGGCAGCCCTACTAAACTTTATTAACAACAGATGGCTGAAGGAGGTGCTGCGTTTGCCTTGAGTAAAGGCCCGTCGGACACTGCCCTGTCTGCAAATGCCGGCCAGTTGGCGATTGAACAGGGTTTCTGGAGATCGTATTTGAACACGGCATTGTTCTCCAGCTACCCCAAAGCGAAGATGTTTATCAATTTTGAATTCATGAAGCTTCTTGGTGCTGTCATCCGTTTCTCCCCAGTTGCCTCATATTTATTTCAGAGGACAATTCAACTGCAATTCCGAACAATGGAGTAAACCGCGACTATCGGATTACCTGGAACTCGGACGTCCTTTCTGCGTTCAAATCGGACATTGCCAAGCTTTCGTCGACGATCCTGTGGGCTGGTGCATTTGTTGGTGGTGTTGATCCGTTGACGATTGGCGCGGGATCATCTGTCGGAACCACAACGGCTACCGGAACTGGAACTAAGACATCATCCGAGCTTTCTGTGGCCAGAGGAGTTTTGGGCTTGATTTCCGCTGCTGTTGCAGCCATTTCGTTTTCTTGATACGCTTTTTTTTGTTCTTCAAAAAATTGTTTTAGAACACAAAGAATCAGATGGACCTTTCCAAAGCTGTTGGCTTCAAACTCGCGGATCAGAGAGTACTAAGCCTCTCCCATCTTGTATCTTCTTTACCATGAAGCCCAGGTTCACTACAATCGTCGGGACTTAATTCTGTATGCCCTCGCGATCGGCGCCACAGACCTGAGCTTTACGTATGAGCTATGTAGGAATCAGTTTCATTCCTTCGTTTCTCTTATTTTTGGGCGGCGAACGGTTTCCTGCCCGAACCATGTGAATGTGGCTGCTGACAAATGCTCTTGCGTTCAACAGCGAAAAACTTTTGCGCATTCCCCACCTACCCGTTGGTTTTACCCCTCAAAGGCCGTTACGTTGATGTTAACTCTTACGCGGATCAAATGAAAGATGGATTCAATGTTCCGGTAGGACTAGTCTTGATTTTACAAACGGCCAAAGAATCCTCATCGCAAGAAATAATCGCCTCCAATTCTTGCAGGGATTGCCTAAAATCGACTTGTCGAAACTCGTGCATGGTGACCAGTCCATCGAGATTGTGCGGCCGATTCCGAGCAACGGGGGCGACTTTGTGCTCCGCACGACACTTCTCGGCGTGTACGACGCCGGCAAGGGCATGATCATCGACAAGGAGACTTTACTTGTCGACGCTGCGGGCCAGATTTACACGCGGATGACTGCGAGCGCGTTTGTAATTGGCGCGGGCGGCTTCGGGGTACAGCTCTTGTAAAGCGCACCAAACGCTTCGATTTAAACCTCGCCCTCAGGGTCCGAAACGCCCCAAGCCGGCGCGCCAAGCACCCGTTCCCTCTCGCGACCCAGACTTTGTGCAGGTCAGCGAAATTTCGCCGCAGCAGGCCATGCTTTACCGCTTGTCCGGAGACTATAATCCGCTCCACGCGGATCCATCGATCGGAAAGAGAATCGGGATGAAAGGAGCGATTTTGCACGGGTGAAGTGATCTTGGCCTTACTTTTTTCCCAACCCCCTTCCCCCCCGAAGACTCCTCTGATTTGAGCTGAATGCGTTCCCGGTTTTAGGCTTTGCACGTTCGGGTTCTCCGCTGCGGCGATCCTTGCCGCCGTTGCAAACAACGATGCGACGCGCTTCAAGTTCATTTCGGGCAAGTTCGCGGCGCCGGTGTACCCTGGCGATAAGCTCGAAACGCGCATTTGGAAGGTCTCTGAGACAGGCGGCGAGATTCTGATTGCATATGTTGCGCTAGTGGGCAGCACTGTTGTGATCACGGGCGGTGTGTGCGTGCTCGCGACTGCCGGCGCCGCGGGGGCGTCAAAGTTGTAGTGTGTTTTTGTCCGAAAGTGCCTTCTCGCCATATCTGTCTGCCTCCGCCAAAAATAGTATGCAAACAGTTAGTTAATTTGCTCCGCGCAACCGTACCGCAAGATTCGATGTTTTCCTCAAGAGATGGCTAAAGCCTGGTCGCCCGTGAACCCTCCCTCCGTGCCGGCACGTTCGATGCTCACAGCCAGCTTCCGGGTTACGATGTGAATTCAACTGGTGGAAATGAAGTCTGGAGTGCTGGACAATGTCGGAGTACCTGCAGGTGGCTTCTGGGGCTGTTCCAGTTGCCGTTCCTTTCAAATTCACTTTCACAAGACGACAGCATTTTGTGCGCGAACCGCGCTCAGGACGCAGTTGTAATCGCCACAGGTTCAGGGGTTAATTGAATGCACATTTTATTTTTGCTGATAAAAATAACACTGCCCAGCGCAAAAACTATCATGGGATTTGGCAATTATTGGACTGAAATCTTTCTAACACCTTCGTCCAAGGGTTTCTTTGGAAAGACCAGCTCCAATACACCATTTTCAAGTGAAGCAGTGACCTTATCGGAGTTTGCATCGTTCGGCAATCGAAGGCTCCTCGAAAACTTTCCGAACAAGCGCTCAACGAGGTGGCGTTGATCGTCGCCGATATCGGTGCTTTTGCTGCGCTCCCCAGAGATGGTCAGGATGTTGTCCTTGACACTGACGTCGATCTCGTTCTGGTTTGGGTTAAGTCAGCTCTGGGTGCCAAGTTGGGCGGGACAGCGTGTCTTCCCAACCTTATTGACACCAGGGACGTCTGCATGAAGCACGTAGCCTTTGTCTGTTTCGCTCAGGTCAATGCGTGGGGTAAACTGGCCGCTGCCGAAGAGAACAGAGGCGACCTCGCGCCTGGAGTCCGAGGGTGCGGCCACGGCATCCAGCTTGTCGCTGAGGCGCTGCAGATCGCGGTAGACGGGATGGAAGCTGATGAAGGACATTTGGTGTGAGTTGCGAATGTATTTTATTGCATTCTTGCGATGCCATGTCTCCTTTTATAGTGTGCGGTCAGGGTGTTGTTCGCGAAAATTCTCGAATGTGCCGCGCACCCCGCCACTGACACTCAAGTTCTCGCCACAGCTCCCGACGGCATCCACGCCTCACTTGCACTTCTTTTACCCACTGCATTCGTACAAGATGATCTTTAAGAAGCATACGTCACGACTGCGCTAATCTGACAGTGGTTAGCTCTTGGTGTTTTTCGCATGGGTCGAACCCCGGCCACATGCAATCCAGTTCGCTGAACCACGGCAGTTGCTCCGAACCGTTTTATTCACTCGGAAACCTTATGATTGGAAGAGGCTGTATGCAAGTTTGACGGCCGTTCAGAATTTTTTTTCTTCGTGATTTTTTGGAAAAAACCAAATGACGCCAGAGATTCTGGCCCAAATCCTCCGGCGCGTGCCGGAGCCGGAGCGCGGGGTGTTCAAGGCGCAGCTTGGGATCGGGCTGGCGGAGCAAGTCGACGAGCTGCGCGAGGAAGTGCGCGCGCTGGCGGACATTCTGGCCGAGTACCATTCCGAGACGGAGCTGGTGGGTGATTGGGCACGCGCGCACAGCGGGTACCCTCCGCGAGGTTCGCGACCGCTTTTCAAGTGCCTAAAATTGCGTCTGTGCCCAAGATTATGTCTCGTGCCGACGCCGACGGCGCCGATGAGCTGCACCTCCTGACGCGACCGCCGTCGTTCCAGTGGAACGCGTTAACACAGCGGATAAATATGCTCCTGGACAGCATAGAGCTGGTATGAAACTTGCGGGCCGCATGGTGATAACCTGCCGTGGAACACACAGACAAACAGCAGCGCTAAATTGCCGGACTGTGACGCCGGCGTATGTGAGCATATTTTATTTCAATATTTCGACCTCCTTGGATTTGACTATTTTGCGACTGTCCTGCACGCTATACACTTTTCCCAGTAAATTTTGTGCGAGTCAAGGCCCGTCACAACGGCAATAACGTTTTTCGTCGAAAGAGCTTCAGTGCATCTCCGTGCAATACGGCTGGCGCCGCCGCAAATTTGCTCACAAGTGCCACTGACGGCGGGGGTATTGGCGTATCGGACATCCCAACGTCTTTGATGGAAGACCTGCGGTAAAGAAACCAGCGGAAAAAAAAAAACGAAACTGAATTTTTTTGCCGGCAGAAACGCAGTTATCGAAGAGCGTGACAGTCTGCTGGCGGATGTCGACGCGTTGCGCCGGTCGCTGGACGACGAACGCGGGCTTCGTCGCGTGTATGTGGCGCGGTATGGTTTTGGTGTTGCCAATGTTCACGCATTTTGTTTCATTTTCGCAAGCGCCGAAGCGGCTGGCCCGATCAAGACGCCCACGATCGGCGAGCTGCAGAGCGTCAAAGAAAGACTCGAGGTTTGTTGTCCGCACCGCCCGGAAAACGCCCAAACAACTCGCCGATTGACGACCGAGTCCAGCTGCTCTTCACTACGCGTGGCCCCCGCGCCCCAGACAAGATCTTTGAGTTCTCGCTGCCAGGATCCACCAACGCAACCTTTTTTGAACAACGCGAAAAATCGCCGCCGCGCTGCACTCCGCCGTCCGACCATGACGATGAGGACACAATTGAAAACCTTAAGCACGAACTATGCTTGCTCGACATGGAGCTGTATCCACAGCGGATGCAAAGCCAGCCGACAACACTTCGAGGCGGAGTCGATGTGAAGCCAAAACGCTCTTCAAATACCAACCGCCAGGCTCAAAATCCTTTTCCGCCCGAAGCGGATGCGTTACCGATGGCGCCACCAGTCGGTATTCCGTTGCGAAGCAGCAGCAGAGGGAGGTCAACAAGGTTCACTCATGGTCATAGTTCAGGGGCTCTGCCAGTCCGAAACAGGGTGCTGCTGTCGCCGCTGGCTGCTTCGACAATTTCTGGCAAAATTCCAGCACCGCCCTCTGCGAAAGTTGTGGATCGCACAATCCTGCACAAATCTGTCGATGTTGCCGGCAGTGGCGCAGTTGTCGGAGTCGGAGGCAATAGGCTGAACCGAAAACTGCGGTTATCGGCGGCATCTTCTGTTGATTCAGGCGTAGATACGTCATCGCTGGCACTTTGAGGTCCAATTAGAAATTTTTTTATGCAGCCTTGTTCTGAATGAAACCAAAAAAAAAAAAAATTGGCGAAGCTTAGCGCCATCGGGACAACAAACAAAAATTGAGGGTGAAAATATCCAGTCATCACACTATTTCTTCAATCGCGGGACCATCAGGATCTTCTTCATCCGATTCGTCGTCCGCAACCTCCATAACAGCGGGCCTCTTTTTGTGCTGGGTTTCAGCGGCATTCGATGAGGTTGGCGGCTTCTCCTCTTCTCCCATCACCATTGTGACAAGTCTTTCGATCCTGTCAATAACGTCCTCGTTTTTTTCCACCAGATGCAACGCACGAACGACATAATAAACTTTCATGGCACGTAAATGTTCGCGGCCGGGTCGGGTGGACGCCAGTAGCAGAAGTGTTTCGACGAGCATAAGGCGGAATTCAATCACGGGCTCGCGCGTCTTGGACGGTTCCAGAAGCTGCAAATCTTCTGGCAGATTGTCGATGTCTTCGTCGTCAAAGTCGTTGGGACCACATAGAGGCAGCAGAACATATGGAACAAGGTTCAGCTCTGTACTCAGGAGCAGACCGCCCGTTTGCTCAACTTGAACGTCGAAACAGCAGTTTTTGATGGCAGAAATACACCCGCCGCGGCGGATTGTGCTCCATTTACCTTCGTGGTCCAGAAAGGGAGTCAGTTTGGAAAGTCGAATGACATTATCCACATTCGACCGAGACCGCAGTGCGATTGCACCGGTCGGGAGAATGCTGATGTTTGCGAAAACGCCCGCAAGAAAGTCGTAAGACGCATTCGGATTGTGGACCTTTGCGTCCGGAACTGGGGGTTCGTCTTGGGAGTCGGAATCCGCGACTTTGTCGGTGGGTTTTGGACGAATGAAAACTTCGAGGAGATTGTCCAAGTAAGGAGTCTTTCGTCGCGGTTTCTTGACCGGAGGATCCGTCTCGACCATGGCTGAAGGGGTGGACGATGAGGATATGGAATTATTGGGCAGGAGCGACAAGGACGGGTTGAAGCGCATCTTGAACTTCTCGTCCTCGTCCTTCTGGTCGTATTCGGGGATGAGAATACGAGCAATGTCATCGTTTTTCGTAATGTTGTTGAGCAGCATGCAGTACAGGTCGGCGAGCACGTTCTGAGGAAGGATAATAGCCAGGACTAGAGAGGCGACGAATGCTGTGCTGTTGAAGTGGGGCAGCAGAGCGGGGTTTGCGGACAGGTTTACGAGGGTGGAGACGGCATCGTGGGCAATGAGCGGATGGTCGTCGAGCATGGCGATCAGACGCGCGATGGGGGCGCCGTTGTCGGCGGCGAAGAAGGGTTGCAGGTCAGGGGACTGCGAGATGGCCTTGCAGTTTTCGACAGCGAGCTTGCGCAGCTGGAGGGGAGCAGGTTAGATTGGCGTTTGTGGGGGGTGAGGACGGGGAAGGGAATGGCATGGCAGGGTTGTTGTTGTTGTTGTTGTTGGATGGACATGGACATGGACATGGCAAGTGCAAGTGCAAGTGCAAGTGAGTGCAAGTGGTGGATACGCACGTCGTCGCGGTCGCTGGACAGGAACCCAAACAGCTCCGACACCTGCGCCTGCATTTTCGTTTTTCTTTCTTTTTTGAACAGAGAGAGAGAGAGAGAGCGAGATGGTAATAAATAAACAAATAAATAAATAAATAAATACACGACATGGGCGCAGAGATGTGAGTGGCTTTTGGCTTCGTAGTCACAGGCACAGCCACTGCCACTGCCACCATCATGGCCGTGCATGCTGATCATCATCATCATCATCATCATCATTATTGTTCTTCTTCTTCTTCATCCCCACAACCATCAGCGACATGCTCATCCCCTTCGCTTCCCCCGCCCGCGCCGCCGTTGCCCAGCGCTGTCTCGCCGTCGACAGGCCTCCCAGGGACGCATCCATTCTGTTCTGCGTTCTTCCCGCGTCCCCCGCTGTGCTGCAAGTGCAAGTACCCACTCCGAGTTCCTCATCACTCATCTAACCCCCGCCCCCGTCCATCCTCGTCCCGTCCGAATCCCATACACACAGGCGGATAGAGGCCAGAGACACCCGTCTGCTGCGCACCGTCGTGTCGTCCGTCATGGAGAGCCTCCAGCTCGTCAGCGACACCATCGACGCGTTCGAAAATGTACAATAAAACTGGCTGGCCTTCATTTGCTTTTTGTCCCTGTTTTTCAACCACCATGACCTTCAGCTCTGGTGCCATTGCTGGCGCGCTTCTGCTTGCGATATCCCTCGTCATGATTGCCCACGCCGGCTATTCCGCCGCTGAACGTGCGCCTTATTTTACTTCGCTTTCCACCCCTTCTTTTGTCTGAACAGCTCGCGCAACATATATACGCCCAACAGACCTCGCTTTCGCAAAGGCAACCCACGTCGCAACTGGCAATGCACCGGCGTCGTACGCACTGCCCGTCGAAATCACCGCCGAATGCCTGTTTGGAACGCTGCTGTCGATTGCCGGAGCCGTTCTGTATGCAGGCGACCTGCAGGAAGTGAAAATGGAGCGCGAGATGGGCGTGCGCAGCATGGACCTTCTGCTCATGTGTCCGTCGTTCCGGAGCGTGCGGCATCGCGGGAGCAACCTGTTTGCACCGCGCAAATAAACCACTGGACCCACCTCCCACCCCATTCCCTCTTGACGAAAATGGAGTCCTCGCGTGTCGTTGTGTTTGTGTCCAGCCTGTCTGCGTCCATCAAGATCAAAAAGGACTCGTCGCGCATGTGTGACCTGCTCGCCATGAAAAAGGTTCCGTTTGCTCAGATCGATGTTGCGTCCGACGAGTTTGTTGTTTTACCTCTTAGCGGTGTTTGCTTTTGCCTGCCCAAACAGCCCTTGAAACAGGCACGCAAAGGCATTCTTGAAAGAAAAGAGCCCAGTGAAGCCCGGTATCTTTCCACTGCTGTTTGTTGATGGAGAATTCAAAGGTATCCATACATCCCTTCCAAGAAATAAAACTAAACAAACTCATTAAAAATAACCAAAGGTACCCTTGCTGAGATGGAAGAAGCTAACGAGGAGGAATGCTTCGATTCTTGGATTGGAATCCAGTCATAAGTGCACATGAAGTGACTTTCGTTCGACTTGTCTGTCGCACTGTCTTCCAAACCAAACAAACAATAAAAATGCTTTTGCGATGGGGTGGGGTAACATTCACTGTCTCCAAGACAGCATCTCCTATGCAACGAATCGTTGCAAAAACAGTGCTCTCGCGCACTGCAAACGCGATCAGGCACTTGATCCTTGTCACCTTATTTTTTTCGACTGTTGTGCTCGCAAACATCTTTGTCGCACACTTCGCCGAAACAGCGTCAGTACCATCAGGATTTCTGCAAAAGCCATCACCGTTCGCTTCACGGCATTGCTTGTACGAACACGCGAAGTTCACGATCGGGCAGTTGAGATATAATTCTCTTGGTTTTCTTTTTCTGATTTACGATCGAAACTCTCAAACACAACATACTTCACATTGCGCAGAGCGCTGTTTCGCGACCGTATTGCACACACAGAACAGTGCTCGCCTGAAGTTCTGTCAGCTCTAGGGAGCCCGTATTTCGCCGATGCATCATCAGCTTCCGACGAACAGTTTGCAAACGACTGTGCCGATCCTTACGCGTGTCGCATCGAGTGGATCGTGTATGCCACTAGTTGCTCGCGCGGTCTGAATCGCCTCGCCAAACTGGTGTCGAAAGCAGCAGGTTTTTGGTTTCTTCATCTTTCTTTTTGCGTGAACACCCTGAAATGCCCCAGGCTAAACAAAAAAAAAAAAACAACAATAAACAAAAAAATAAACCGCAAGGAATCAAATTGACCATTCTTGGAATGCAAACTGGATGGCGCGGGTGGGGTCAGCGTATCCGCGCGTACCATGATTACTTGTCGCTTTCAGACAATCCCAGCCGCGTTGTTGTGCTCAGTGACGGCGATGACGTGATACTTGTGCCGGGATGCTCTGGCAGCGATATTCTCGAAGGATATCTGAAATCGGACGGCGGTCGGCTGAGTCCTATTTTCTTTGAGGCTGTGAGGTATTTGGCATCGAACTTTCAAACGACAAGAAAATATAATAGTCAACAACACCAGATACCCATGGCCAGACCAGCTCGACGGGCACAAGTTTGAGAAGCAAGAGCTTGTGTCTCGACCGCACGGGGTTCGGGATCCCAGGAAAGAAGGCAGAAGACGACCAGGAGTTAAGACATCCCACCCAGTGTTTGATCCTGACCGACCAAATCGCACAGTCACCGCCTGGATCTCCGCCGGAACCGCCAAGCATATTCCCCTATCTTAACGCTGGCGCGCTGATCGGACGGGCGGGCGACATCCAGGCGCTCATCAAGAAAGTGTACACGGACGACTGCATCGACGACCAGCGGGCGTTCATCGCGGCGTACCTCGAGCCGCAGATGTGGTGGAGCACGCATCCACGCGCTGCCGAGCTCGTCGACAAGGTCGAGCGCGCCATGCGCAACGTGTCTCTCACCGAGGACGCGTACGGCACGGGCAGCGCCGAACACACGCGTGCGCGCGCGCGCATGAACCGCGCCGCGCTCGAAAAGATCACGCTGGAGGCCTCGGGCGGATACGCGCGCATGCAGGGCGGCGCCGCGACCACCTCGGGCGGCGTCCCCGAACATGCGCGGCCGCTGATTGAAATCGACTTTGACCAGGACCTGTTCTACGCGATGTACGACGTGGGCATGGGGTCGATGGACATGGACAACGCGACGAGGCGAGTTCGCGTGAAACGCACCGGGGGCCGGCCGTGCATCCTACACCAAAGGTAAGATACTGGCGCGGGATGCGGCTCGTGCATCTGTTGGCGGCGCTGACCGCACTTCAAACAGCGGCACGAAGCGCACCAACCGTGTTCTGGAGGAGGTGAGCGCGCGGTTCGGACTCAGCCACGACGCGCAAGGGATCGCGGCCAGCCGGCAGCTGCAGGCGCAGCGCCCGGACGAGACCGCGCGGTGGGACCAGGGCCCGGACGCGGGCGGCGCGTGAGGTTGCGTGCGGGGCATGTCTCAATTGGATATCGTGTGTTTGCCGAAAAATGGACGCGCCAGACCCCGCGGCTCTCGGCACCGGCGTCGAGGTTAGCCGCCCTTTCCAGCTCTCGCTGCATCTGATGCCCAACCCGCTGCTCCGTCTCGTCGTTTAGGAGATATCCCTCTCCGTCGAGGAGACCAACAAGCTTCGCGCAGCCCTCGGCCTAAAGCCCCTCGACGAGTCCTCCGGCGGCGGCTCCCGCTCCGACCAGATTGCCAATGCCAACTTTGCCGCAGAGAAGCGCCGTCTGCAGAAGCGCCAAGAAAGGTGCGTGTTTTCTCTCTGGGGGCGACTGCGCTTTTGAAATCGTGTCTTACAGGAAGGAGCTCATTGAGCGGCTCGCGCGCGAGCAGAACAAGGAGCGTATGTTTGCAAAGCTCGAAGGCAAAGGCCTCGGCGAGGCGGAGGAGGGCACGGACGACCCGCTTGCATGGGCCCGTCGGCACAAGAAAGCTGCAGCCGAAAACAAGCGCGCGCTCGCCGAGCGTAAAATGAGAGAACTCGAAGAGCTGGATCGAGTTGCAGTTTATTCTGAAAAGGACCTCGCGGGCCTCAAAGTCGGCCACAGTCTCGAAGACATTAAAGACGAAATTCTGGTTCTAGCGGATAAACGCATTGGCGGAAAAGATGGCGATGATGAAGAGGACGAACTAGTCTCCAGTGCGCTGACAGCTAAAGAACAACTTGAAAAAAATCTGAAGAACAAATCCAAAAAGTCTGCGTATAGTGGTTACGATGACGACGAGTTTAACAATCCTGGAAAGAAGCGTTCGGTACTGTCGCAATATGATGAAGAACAAGAGAAAGTTGGGTTCGTACTTGGGGAAAATGGACGTGTGTCAGCTCTTGGAGAGGACATGAATGCACCAGCAATATTGGGCGGTGCAAAAACTGTCACGCTCGAGTACGAAAAGATGCAGGAAATCAAAGATTACTACACGCAGGAAGAAGCAGCTGTCACGTTTTTGAAGCCGAAAAAGAAGAAGAAGAAGGCCAAACTTCGTTCAAAAGACGAACCAGATTGGCCTATAGTCGGCTTTGAAGATTCAAGCTCGAATATGGACGTGGAAACGACAGAACCTGTTCACGAATCGTTTTCAAGAAGTAATGCCAACTCGAATGTCCTGGATGTCAACTTTGTAGATGATGACGATTTACAAAAGGCTTTGTCACGTGCGCGTAATTTGGCTAATAAGATTAAGCCGCCGAACATTGAAGAAATGCTGCAAGGTAGTGTTTTTTTGTGCGCGTTGTCCTTGCGACCATTTTGACAAATGCATTTAGCTGCGGAAACTGCCGAAGGCGGTAACGATAATATGGATACTGGGATGAACACCGGGAGCGAGGATGAAGATGATTTGCTGGTACTGACTGCAACTTCTGAATTCGTTAATACAATAACAACGGCTGCTACCGCACCTTTGACAGCAGCTGAACGGGCAGCTGAAAGACGCCGCATTCGTTCTGGTGTTGATGCTGAAAGCGATGACGAAGAAAACGATAGCGCCAAAGATCCGGAATCTCCGGCAGTTTCAGCTACAAACGGAAATAGTGCCAGTGCCATGAATGTCGAAAATGGTAGCCTCAATGATGAGGCACATAATGACGATGATGATGATGACGATTTAGCGGTAAGCTTTAATTAGGCGTGTTTATAAGTACGATAAAAATTTTTCGTTAAAAAGGCCGGTGGAATCGAAGAGGAACCCCTAGTGTCTGCCGGGCTAGGCGCGACTCTTAAACTGCTGGGAAAGCAAGGTACGTGGTTGTAAGCATTGTTTGATCAAAACTGACGAATTTCTGATCGACAGGGTTCATTGAAAAGGTCAATGACGAGCAATTAGAACGAGAACGGAAGCAGCGGGAACGAGCCAAATGGCTGGCGCACCAACGATTTCTGGACAAGAAGGCCGAGATTCTGAAAGAGCGAGATAAGGCAATCCAGCGTGAAATAAACAAAGCCAAAGGTCCTGCCAAGCGCGGCGGAGGTGGTGGTGGCAACAGGGATAACGTGGATAGAGAAGACGACTGGAAGGCCGAAGAAGAAATGCGAGCTGCCGAGCGGCAGCGGCTGCGCGAACTGGAAGAACGGTTCAAGGATTATTCGCCTGATGTCAACATTAAGTATAATGACGAGTTTGGGCGTGAGCTGAAACCGAAAGAAGTAAGTCTATTTTTTTTTTCTTCTTTCTTTCTCTCTTTGTGTTAATGCAAGTGTCTGGCCAGGCGTTCAGACTCCTGTCCCACAAGTTCCACGGAAAGGGATCCGGCAAAATGAAAACAGAGAAGCGGCTGCTGCGAATGGACGAAGAGGTCAATTTGCAGAAGATGAAGAGCTCAGATACACCACTCGGCACGGCGGCAGCTCTGCTTGAAAAAACCAAAGCTAACAAGGCCGCACATTTGGTGCTGTCCGTCGGGAACCGAGGATCGCTGCCCAGTGAAGTTATCGCGAAGGAGGAAAAGGCGTTGATGGACAAAATGCAAAAGAAGGTGACAGCAGCCGCGTTGGCAAAAACGGGCGTGAAGAAGGTTGGTGGTGCGGCGGGTGGCAACCAGAGTAAAGGTGGCGGAACGAGCACGCCGGCGCTTGGGCCTGCCGCGTCGTCATCCAGTGCCGCCGGTGGTTCCGGAGGCATGGCGCCTGGCGCCGAGCGCGGCAAGGTCGCGTTCGGTCTGGCCCCACTGAAGCGGAAAGCGGAGGTTCTGATGTCATTCGAGGACACGATGCCGAAACGCGCGAAGGAATGAAGCTCTCTCCTCTCGATATACTGTGCTCAGCGTAGCCTTCCTGTTTGAAAATACTGTGACTCCATGCGACTGTGGTGGCTCTGGCACCGCGTTCAGGAGGAATAGTAGGATTCAGAATGCCCACTTTTATTCTACCTTGTCTCTGTCAGTGCAAAAGAAAAGGGAATCAAAACAAGAGAGCATTCCCGAAATGCCCTGTTGATGAAGTGGAGCACACACAGAAAAAAATTCTCTCCGAATAGTGCAATCCCCCTCTCGCAAATAATCAAAGGAACTTCCTTGCATGCTCTTCCGCGAGCTTGATAGCATCAGCAACACGTTCAAAGTCCGTTCCTGCACCTTGAGCCGAATCATCTTTTCCCCCCGACTTTCCACCCACTGCAGTCCCGACAATTGTCGCCCATGCATTGGCTTTCAAGCCCTTTGACAAATGAGCCTAGGAAAATTTTTCGGTTTAAAGAAAGAAAAAAAAATGAAATCTAGGGTTTCAAATCACCTTGGCGACATACGCAGCATATACAACCTTACTGTCGTCCTCATCCGAAGAAACAAGAAGTGCAGACTTTCCTGTCAGCCCCTTCACGTGGTTGATTGCGGACGAAAGAGCCTGTCAAAGGTGGTTTGTTTCAACTTCGGCAATCGATAGAAGACATACTTTCATGTTAGAACCGACACCCAAGTCTGCAACAACGTACTCCGGTGCGTCATCGCCTTCAAAAACTTCCTTGACATGCTCAGTTGCCTTGTTGCGCGAATATCGTCAGCCAAAAGAAAAGCTCACAAACAAAAAACAACACAACACACCGATTTGATTTCTTGCGCCTTGCGCAGTTTGTCGGCATCATCAAAGTCTTTTTTGATTTCTGCAAACATTTTCCGGTATTCCGCCTTCAACACTATAGGAATAACCAATTCGTCAAGTTCCTTTCCAAGAGTTTTCACTGCATATTCAAGGGAGCTTCCCGTGAGGTGCCTGCACATAATCAATTTATCTTTGAACTCGGCAGCGAGTCGCAGGGCCTGCAAAATGTTATCAGTGCGATAGATAAATCATCACATACATTCTTTGCATCCACACCAGTTGTGGCAATAATGCGACGGATTCCCTTCGAGATACTCGATTCTTCCAATATCACCAACTTTCTTATTTGCCCAGTTGCTGGTACATGTGTGCCGCCGCAGAATTCTATGGAACTACCCGCCCATTTCTCGTTGGTGGGATCCGCCAATACTTCATCAATTTCAAAGCCTACAGCGACAACTCTGACAGGGTCAGGGTACACTTCGCCAAATACCGCACGCAGGCCAGTAATCTGTTTTGCCAAAGACAGCGGCACCTCCTTGCTTGTCACCTTCACATTGTTGGAAATAATAAGGTTGCAAGTTTCTTCAATTTGTTTCAACTGTTCCACTGTTGGTGCATTCTAAATCTCATCAGTAATTCATTTAAGAAAAACCATCTCACTTTCTGGGAAAAATCAAATCGGAGCTTATCCGGGGTCACCAAGGATCCTTTTTGATCAACACCTTCTCCAAGGACTTTCAAAAGTCCGAAGTTCAAAATATGGGTGGCCGTATGATTATTTGCTAACGGTACACGTCTCTCCTATGGATCATCTTATCAGTGCACATCGCAAAAAAATGAATCCGGTCACAACCTCGTCATAAACGGCGTCAACGATATCGCCAACTTTGATTGTTCCTCCCGTTAAATGTCCAATGTGCAAAACATACGACCCATATACTTGGACATTCTCGACAACAAAGTCACATTTTCCCAACTTCAAGACGCCTGTGTCAAACTGTTGACCGCCAGACTCGGCATAAAAGTTGGTCTTGTCCAGCACAATACCGAAGTTTTCTGGAAATGCAGTTCGTGAGACCGATGACACGAATTTCGGCGCTGTGTATATGGCCTTTACGGTGGCTTTGATGCTTTTCTGATCTAGGGAGGGACTAAGAAAGACCGGCTGAACAGACCAACAAACCATATTTTGCGGAGTCATCAGTGGGAGGAACGTCTGGATTCTTTTCGAGATCGCCGATCGCATGGATATCCAGTCCCACGTTTACACCCTTCTCTCCAGACTTACCGGCCTTACTAATATTCTTGGCGGCCAATTGATATTCCAAGAACTGGGCTTCGTCAACAGAATACCCAATTTCTTCCGCCATTAGCCGAGTCAAGTCCACAGGAAAGCCGTAGGTATCGTATAGCTTGAACACATCCCCACCATCCAGGATGTTTGTGTTTCGTTCTTTGGCGGACTGAATCATACCCTCAAACAGCTTTTCGCCGCGGTCCAAAGTTTTCGCAAATGAAGCCTCCTCCTCATTAAGAATCACCTTCAACTCTGAAACTTTGCTACGAATCTCTGGAAACGCTGCACCCATTTCTGCTACCACAGTGTCGACGAGAGTTGAAAAGAAACTGCCGATCGGTGCATTGAAGTACTTTCTCACGTATCTCGCACCGCGTCGAAGAATACGCCGAAGAACGTATCCACGACCTTCATTTGAAGGAATACCACCGTCGCTAATTGCGAATGTGAGAGTTCGAACATGATCGGCAACAACTCGGTAGGCCGTGTCGATGCCGTCTTTGTCGTCTGCGCCAACCAGTCCTTGATGAACAAAGCACAATCAACTCACTCTCAAACACAAGCAGCACGACAAAGTACCTGTGTACGGACGCACCCTGGTCATCTCCTGAATTTTGGCGAAGATACCCATAAATGCGTCGGTGTCGTAGTTACTCCTCTTATTTTGCAAAACACTAGTCACACGTTCAAGGCCAGCACCAGTGTCAATATGCTTGTTGGGAAGAGGGCGCAGCGATCTGTCAGGCTCGCGGTTATACTGCATAAACACTAAATTCCAGATCTCAAGAACATCTGGATCGTCCAGATTAACCAAATGGGCAGCGTCTCGTCCACCAATACGGTCAAAGTGAATCTCGGAACAGGGACCACAAGGACCTTTGCAATGGTGAGAAAAAAAATCCACCGACAAAGTTACCTTGGTCTCCCATCTCCCAGAAGTTTTCCTTACTGCCAAACGGAAGAACTCGGGATGGGTCTAACCCGAGCTCCAGCCAAATCTGCTTTGCTTCCAAATCCGCACCTGCGAATGGGGTTAACAAAGGGACAACAAACAACGAGATCTCTTACCGATTCCGAGGGACTCATCGCCCCCAAAATAGGTGACATAAAGTCTCTCCGGTGGCATGCCATAAACGACAGTCAAGAGCTCCCAAGCCATCTCGATGGCTTCTTTTTTGAAATAGTCGCCAAACGACCAGTTACCAAGCATTTCAAAGAAAGTATGATGATAAACGTCCTTGCCAACATCTTCGAGGTCGTTGTGTTTTCCACCTGAAATTCATCGCGGAAGCAAATTGGAAAAAAGGAAAATAACAGGGATGTAGCAAGTATTCACCAGCGCGAATGCATTTTTGCGAGTTTGCCGCTCTTTTCCATTTGCTCATGTTTGAATTGGGGTCGACGGTTCCCAAAAAAATAGGCTTGAACTGGTTCATTCCAGAGTTTGCGAAAAGTAGAGTGGGGTCATTGACAGGAATTGTGGACGAGGATGCTACAAAAGTATGTTCCTTTCTCTTGACGAAGTAGTCGATGAAAGTCGAACGGACTTTGGCCAGAGGCCACTCGGTTGTAGCGGGGACTTCGGGCATTGAAAGAAGAACCGGCGCAGAAGTTAATGTTCTTCCCAATCTTGTTGCTGTTATTGTTCTTGGTGCTAATGCTCTTTGTGCTGCCGCTGCGAACTCTCTCGCTACGAAGAAGGCGGGGCCACGGCGGCAAAATGGAATCAGTCGAATCTTTTCAGTTTGTCCCACCACATCCACATTCCGTTCCGAATCACATTCAGCACTGCTTGTGCATTCGCGGGCACGCATCAGGAGCGTACCCATAGGTGCATTCACAGAATAGCACGGGGTTTTGTATTGGATGATCGCCGCGTTATAACATAGACCTTTGTTTGGTAGTCCCCAGCATCCCAATGCCCCTCCAAAACGGATAAGGCCGCGCCAAAAAAAGAATGTAGGAAAACATGTGACAGATTTCGAGGCGTTGCTCTACAACAACCGCAGATCTATGAAATCATAAAGTTTTTTTTTCATTTGAGGAGGTTTGCCAAATTCGGTTGGTTTGTAATCAGTCATACGGAATGCAAAAGGAAAATTTCCCACAGTCGAGTACTTATCAAGAATATCAAGAAAATACATTGCATTTCAACAAAAAACATGCCCCAAAACAAAACTGAAGCAATTAGGCTACAAATCCAGTCGGCACTTCTTGATTGGATTCAGAAGAATTGGTTGATCCCAAAATTCTGCACTTCTCCCGTAATAATCCAGTGGACTCAACCCATCCAGTCCTCCACACACACAGAACGCAGAATCATGCATGTCCGGCAAGCCGAATTCAGCGCACGGTGTGAATTCGTAACGAGTTCCCGGCACAAGCTTTGGGCTGCAAAATGCCGGCTCAGAAAACTCGCTGTGAATACTCTCATACGACCGCTTGCGAGAATCCTTCTCCAGCGGACGTCCTAAATATGGTGTAGGTGGTGGCATAGAAGGTGCTGGCGAGTTGCCAGGCGACAAGGAGAAAAGAGGAGATTGCGAAGGCGTCATCAGTCGCACACCGTCATTCAATCGCCGCCTGTCGTTTGCGGCCTGTCTCGTAACAGTCACCACATCGCCGTACAGATACGCCACGTCGTCTGGGAAGAAGTATGATATCACTCGGTACTTGGTGTTATCACTGCCAACGATTGTGATGGTCCGTTTTGCAAAACCGTTCGCCACCAAACGACTGTTGGGCCTCATACTTGTAGTGCTAAATCTGCACTTGGCTGCTTCGGCTTGTGATGCTCCATTGCCTGATTTTCCTTTGGTTGACTCAACTTCACGGTAAAGAAGAAAAGGCCCTTGAATCCTTGACGGGGACCAAGATTCACCATCTGCACGTAGAATCTATAAGAAATGAAGAACTCAAGACAAACAGTAAGCTCACCTCGCCATCTTGTCATTTGCGTTTGCAAGTGAGACTCTGCGAAGATGACAACCGAACCGGAGCGAAGTTTAGCTGAAGCCGGAACCATTTTCAGAGCTTTCAAAGAACCAGCAATGACAGCTTCCACAAGCATAACGGCATCGGCTTTGTCCTTCACAAAACCGAACCAGGACTCGATGTTTGAGAGAGATTGATGAGACTGAGAGGGTGACGGCGGAAAGGAAGCGGTTTTCACAGGAGCCGGTTGACCGACGCATATACCCGCAGACTTGTTGGTGCAGTTCATTGAGAGGATAGGAGGTTGAGCGTTGGACGAATGCAACACGTGCGAGCTCATCCGGCAGATTTCAATGGAATTGCTTTTCGTCTCGATAAGATCCTAAATTTCTGTCCTCGTTTGAATCGCGTGTGGCTTTGTATTTGTCATTCTATTTCGTCATTCATTGCCTTATCGCCATGGCCTGTGTTTGTCAGCGGGTCACACACGCCAGGCCTAAAACAGCCAATCCCGCACATTACTTGGTTCAGTAAGTCTTCAGCAATAAGGAGTTACACATTTATTGATTTACGTCATAATGCGAATAATTGGGAAAAATTATAGAAAAAAGAAAAAAGAAAAAAAGGCGTCAGATAATCAAGAAACAACTTTCATGCGGATTTAAATTTAACCAAAGGTTTCAGTATGATGGGACGTTCCGTCCAAAATGGTTCCGACTCAAAGCGTTTCAACTTCAAGGCACGACTTTCTCCACATGAGCATGTAGTATGAGGTTGAACGCAATCCTTTGAAGCCAGCAAAGATTGGATAGGGCTATCCACAGGAGAGAGAGGCTCAAAGGGCTGAATGATCGGAGAGCCGCAAAATTCCGATACTATGCTTTCGTAAGAGCGCTTTCTGGATCCTGCATTGAATGCACGGTTTATCAGCAGTGGAGTAGATGCAAGCTTTTCTGGACTGTGATGTCGGTCTTGGGAGGCCTGTGGGATTAAGTCCGAAAACTCCGGACAATCAGACGGGGTTCTGAGAATTTTGCCGTCAGGAAGTCTGCGATGATCCGTTGGTGGAGTAGAAAAAGCGGAAGTTTCATGGTACAGATAAGCAACGTCGTGCGGGAAAAAATACGATATTACGCGATACTTATTGTTGTCGCTTCCAATAACTGTAATTGTACGCTTTGCAAAGCCATTACTGACGGGGCGAGTGTTCGGACGGAAACTAGTTGTTGCGAATCTGCCTTTATCGTCACTATCTGGATTTTTCTTCAACTGCTTGATCTTTGTTGACTCCACTTCACGATAGAGTAGAAATGTCCCTTGTATTCTGGATGGGGACCATGATTCTCCGTCTGCAAAATCAGTAGTTGGAATTCATTCGATGACTTATCTATAGCTTCCAAAAAGGAAGCGATGCACCAACCTCGCCAACGGGTCATTTGCGTCTGCAGAGCTGATTCGGCAAATACAATTACAGAGCCAGAGCGCAACTTTGCGGTGGCGGGAACCATTTTGAGAGCACGAATGCGGCGAGCGATAACGGCCTCCACCAGAGCTACGGCATCTGCTTTCTCCTTGACAAAGCCGAACCAGGACTCGACGGACTGCAGCCAATGCGCAGAAGCGGCGGCGCTGATGCTGGACGACGTGGCGGAAGCCATGGAAAGGCGGGCAGTGAATTGGGCAGCGAGTTGTTCGGTGATTCTGATTGCACTCGCAAATTTGTCGAAAGCTCTTTTTGTTGGGTGAAAAAAGAGGTGATAAGGTTTTCAAACTCGGCGGCGGTCGCCCATGTGCGAGTTTGCGGGCCAGTAGACATCATGCATGCGCCCGCAATACAATCCGCTGCAGTTTCCGCCTGTTCATGCCGTCGATGCGTGTCGATGTGTAAGTAAGTACGTGAGTCACCATCTTCGATAAGAAACGCGCCATCACCGACACGGCTCCAGAAGTGGTCACGAAACCCGTCGGCGCAGAGAAGCGCCAGCGTACCCGTGGTTCCTCTTAATTGTCCACAGTGTGAATGGCAGTGCGCGTTTGGTGTGACGCGAACTGTCCCAACTCTGAATTTTCAGCCAAATTAGTCATAATGCGCCTGAACTCTGACGTTGTCATTCGCGGCTCCTCCGTAGTCCTCGTGCCCTACCTCCCGCACCACGTCCACACATACCACAAGTGGATGACTGACCCTTACCTTCTCGGTGCGATCTGCTTTGTTTGTATAACGGGACATGCTCATGATCCAACTTTGAAGAGATGACTGCATCCGAGCCGCTGACTCTCGAAGAAGAACATGCAATGCAACAGTCCTGGGCGCTTGACGAATCCAAGCTCACCTTCATTGTCTTGAGTCACGTGGTCGATGGAACCGAGAATGGGTCTCCAGACACAGAACGTCATCTCGGAGGCATGGTTGGGGATGCCAACCTATATTTTACCGATTTCGATGACCCTCGCGGTCGACCCGAGATTGAGGTCATGATCGCAGGTATTACCAAAAGCTCTTTACTGCCAAACTCATTATCACTTAGAATCCGGGGCTCGCCGAAAAGGGATTGGCTACGAGGCCGTGCGGTTAATCATGCAATACGCAGTGCAAAATATTCCAAGCATTCACACGTTCGTTGCAAAAATATCATTGAAAAACGAAGCCTCACTTTCCTTATTTCGAGACAAACTCGGATTTTCACAAAGATCTATTTCTGAAGTGTTTGGTGAAGTTACTATGGAGAAGCAATTGAACACGTCCGACGTTTCTGAATGGACTGCGTTGAAGATTGAACGATATTCTGAACAAATAAATTGACCACAGACGTGAATGCAACGTTTATTCCGTTCAATGTCAGCACTCTAAAGCGCGCGCAATAACGAACGCTTGCTCCGCTTTGTAATGCGCTCCAATTCCAGTTGCCGGAACCGCAAGAGTTTGGCGCCCGACATACTGCAGCACAATTCCTTGAGGCAAAATTTGTTGCAACCTCGGTGCGACGAAAGTGTAGCATCCTTGATTTTGTGGCTCTTCTTGCGCCCAAACATACTCTGTGCAAGATTTTTGTTTTAGCCGCAAATTAAATGGAATTTTTGATACCTGTTGCGCCTAGGAACTCTTTCAACGTAGATTCTAAATCATTCCACGGGAACGGAGCGATTTCTTCCAATCTCACAATCGCAACGCGCTCATCAAGACCCTTGATTGCTCTCTCCTTGGCCAGCTCGTAGTAGAGCTTTCCTGAGCAAAACACTACGCGCTTGACGGAACTTTTTGAAGCTGCATCAACAATAATATTTTGGAAACTGGTACCAGGTGCCATTTCTGTAATGCTAGAAACGGCTTGAGGATGGCGCAAAAGTGTCTTTGGCCCCGCAATCACAAGCGGCCTGCGATAATTACGAGCCAATTGGCGTCGAAGTACGTGAAACATTTGCGCTGGGGTTGTTGGGTAAACGACATGCATGTTGCAGTTTTCGGGTCGTGTATCATTCATATCGAATTTGGCATCCGTCAACTGCAATAAAAAACTTAAAAGCGCGTCCCACACATGATAAGCCCTTACTTGGAGAAATCTTTCAATTCTACACGAGCTGTGTTCAGGCCCTGCACCGTCGTAACCATGAGGGAGAAGCATAACTAGTCCTGTTTGTCTCAACCACTTGCTTTCACTCGAACTTAAGAATGTGTCAATAATGATTTGCGCCCCATTGAAGAAATCGCCGAACTGTGCCTCCCATATCACCAATCTGTTGGGATTTTCCCAACTGACACCAATTTCGAAGCCCAGGACGGCGAATTCGCTCAAATTTGAGTTGGCAATCTCCATCTTGCCTTGATTCTCGGTGATGTGATTCAATGGAATAACCACATGTTCATCATTTTGGTCCACAAGCATCGCATGACGCTGAGAAAACGTCCCACGGCCCACATCTTGGCCTGAAATCCTCACGTCGTACCCTTGCAATAAGAGAGAACCAAATGCAAGCGCCTCGCAAGTCGCCCAATCAAGGCCTGTCCCAGACTCAAGTTTTGCTAGACGCGGCGTGATATGGAATTTGCTCAACCGAGTATGGGGTGTCTATGGGAGCAGCATGAAAAATAATAACATCTTATCAACTTACAATTCCGTGTGACTCAACAGAGGCAATACCAACTTTCTTAAGTGTGCTAACATCGACGCCAGTGTCAACTTTAGAAACTGTTTCTTTCGGCAAAGTCATGCTGCTCCACTTCCCTCTCAAAGTGTCTGCCTCTGGAGAAAAGCTGTAGCTTGCCTCAAGTTCAGAATCCAAGAACGACAAATAATCGCTTCGAACAACGTCCACTTGAGCTTGCGTCAAGATCCCATCATTGACCAACTTTTCTTCGTAAAGTTTCGGGACACTTTTTCTTCCACGAATGTTTTTATACATCACGGGCTGCGTGAATGCTGTTCAAAAATCGTAAGTCCAAAAATCATACGGTAAAAAACAAAACCTGGCTCATCGAGCTCGTTGTGCCCCATTCGACGGTATGCAATCAAGTCAATTATAACATCTTTTCGGAATTGATTTCGGTATTCGAACGCAATTTTTGTGGCAATGGCAACATCCTTCAAAAGAATTAGTGTGTCCAAAAGAGGAATTCGGAAAAACCTCAGGGCAATCGCCGTTGACGTGAATCACAGGAGCATCAATGATTTTCCCCACGTCGCTGCTATAAATTGTGCTTCTCGCATTTTGTGCCTGAGTGGTGTATCCAATCTGATTATTGACGATCAAATGAATACTTCCGCCGCAAGTGTAATGCGGCAAATTGGACAAAGCGAGAGTCTCCATCACGACTCCCTGTCCTGCGAAAGCTGAATCACCGTGTAGATGCACGCACAATGCCTTGTCTCCAATGTCGCACATTGAGCTGCTTTCGGAATTGCCAACCATGGCTTTCAACAAATCAAACTGCTTTGCACGCGTTTTTCCGGCCGTCACCGGGTTGATTGCCTCGAGATGCGAAGGATTGTGAAGAAGAGACACATGAACCCTCGCCGATGAGTGTGGATAATCGAGATCAACAGATCGAGCCACCTTCATTTTATCAATTTCCTCCCCAAACAAAAATAGACTCACATGCGAGAGAACGTCACCGGTTCCTGAGATGCCCGGCGGAAACTCAGAATTGCCTTTAATTTTATGAAACAGTGATCTCGGCGGACATTTCAGGAGATCTGTCAACAAGTTGAGTCTGCCTCGATGCGGCATGCCAATAACTACGTCCTGCAAGTTCGCTGAGGTGTTTTCAAAATTAAAAAACGATCCGCTAATACTGCGACGTACACTCAGCCGATAACCTAAATATTTCATCCATGACGATCATCATCGATTCGGCACCTTCCAAACCGTAACGTTTGACTTGGGGAAATTTCTTGGCCATGAAATGATCGAAAACCTGAATGCACAATTTCAATTTTCTGGCTTTCGTTTAGAGCTGGTACTTACTTCTGACTTGGTCAGTAAGTGCATCGTTCTTAGTTTATCTTCATTGCTTTTTGTCATTCGATCGGCAAAAAAAGTCTCAACGAGTTCGTTGCACCATCTCCGTTCACTCACATTCTGCAGTTCTTCGATTTGCGAAGCTTTAAAAAATCGATGGATTTACCGGCAGATGTTGGAACTCAAAACCGACTGCGCCTGCATACGTTCTATTCAGTCGCTCAATAATTTTGTTCAATGGCATCGTTTGCGATTCCGTAGCTTCAGTCGAAATAATACCGTCCACATTGAATGACATATTCTCACTCAATCCATATCGCTTAGGATCCAGCTGATACAGAGCAGACGGGTCCGGTTTGGTCTGAGCGAGCGGATCCAGCGATGCAAGACGGTGTCCAAGTGCACGGTAGTACGTGACAAACCGCACAAGATTGGATGCAGCTGCCCGGTTTGCCAGCTGCGACTCGGTGTCTGCGTTTTTTCTTAAAATTCGGCTTTTCGGCAGCATAAAACGGCGTCGGGGCTTACAGTCGGGGATTTTACGCGCTGGAAGCTCTCTGTACCCATAGACTTGATCACGTGTATAGTGGTAGCTCCGAGCCGAGAACAACGGCACCTGCGAAGCTCGGCGAGGACCTGTTCTGCACTTCCAAATTTTCGACATATATTTCGTATTTGGAATATTTTTATATTTAATTCCCATGACATGGTGCCTAACTCGCAATCTTGTGCCTTACCCAGCTGACGAAAACCTTAGTCACCTTCATCAATGCGCAAAGAAAATTACTTGAAATTATTCCCCATCACACAGAGAGTGCGTCTGCCAGGAGTGAACGTTAAAGTATTTTCTTGAAGTTCGTGCTTATAATTGTCACTGATTCGTTGGCAGCCCAGTGCCGTAATGCACCGTCCACTGTGAAGTAGAACAAAGCATCGGTACACTTTCAAAGCACCCTTCGGCGCCAATCCAATTATAGGAACTCGATCGTAAATATCAGCACTGTTGCCTTGTAGAGGTAACACATGCTTCAAAAGCTCGAATGGGGATTGCTGCCATTTCCGATTGCAGACTACATTCATTTTGATTGCATCATATGCTCAAGCGCCAACAGCCTTTTTTTCAGGTTGTATGTAACCAGTCTGAATTATTGTTAATCAGCGCATGCGAAGGTGAAATAGCGCACGTTTTGCCTAATATGTAAACAGCTTCTCAAGCTTTATTCCTAAGCAAAACCCAACCAACCAGAGAATATGAGGTCGCACCAAAAAAAGTAAAAAAAAGAAAAAAGAAATAGTAAGAAAAAAATAAACAAAAACAAAAACATCTCCGCTCACAGGTCACGTTCCCCGTCCACCGAAAACGACACTAACTTCGAACTCTCAATATCCTGGATTAGGTGTGTGTTCGCAAATGCTGCTGCTGGCGTCATAACGCCATATGGGATAAGTCCAAGTCTATGCTTGCGATCCTCCAAAAGCTTGTACGCACATGCAAGCAACGTGATGGGCGTCGTCACATACCCTACTTCCGGACCCTCCACTTTCACAACCATTTCAAAGTCAGGTTCAGCTTCTTCCGCTCCTTCTGCATTCGGTAATTTCTTGAATCCTCTGGCAACAAAAGTTGACACAAATCCTGATTCCTTTATCTGCTGCTCTGTAGGACCGGATTTGGAAAACAAACCTAATAATTATCAAGGTTAAATAGCAAAGGATAAACCGGTCCAAATACCAAGGGAAAAAATTCCAGGATGGTCCAGCAAAACCTTGCGACCCCATTTGTATGGGGAAAGGAAAAAGATACTAAATCCAAGAACTACGAAGGCAGCAAGTTGAGGCAGTGTCGCTGTAATATATGCATTGAATTGAGTTGGCAAAACTTGGTTCTGTCCAGACGCCAACATGATTTGTTGACTGGTTCGCACCACACTCGAGTCCGCTCCAGGAAAAGGAATGCACCATTTCTTAGTGAACAGGTTTTCGAACCTTGGAGAACTGTTCAAAATCAATCTCTTTCCAATTCTTGGGAGCGCCGGTCGGTTGGCTTCCTTTCTCATCTTGCGAAGCACGCTCGCGTTGGACACCCCAAAGACTGCGCTTTCGTAAGTCGCAAAGTTTCCTGTCAAGCCTGTTGGCCCGCTTTTCAAATCAATGTACATCTCTACACTCGCAGCAGTAAAGCCTCTCTTCGCGAACTCTTGTTTCGCGAACAAATTTCCCAAATCAGCCGGAATACTGTCGAACCCACAGCACGGAACTACTGTCACTTTTGCCTCAGATGCAGCCGGACTCAAAGTGAGAATGCGTTCAATGAATTCGGGCTGAGGAAATCACGTCAAACATACAGCTGAACGTATCACACAGACACCTCTCCACTAATATCAACGTAATCTGTCCCAGCCGCTATGCAAGCCTTGACAACTTCCACACCTGTGTATCGGAAAGGCCCAACACAGTTCACAAGTACCCTTGTTGAATGTGCAGCCTTTTCCAATGACTCCGGGTCTGCGACATCGACAATTACCGTCGGCACACTTCCAGGCGGTGCCTCCATCCATGCAAGAGTTTCTGTGCAACATTTGAGAATCAACCTAATTGAGTCTCAATGTGCATACCTTCTAGCTTTGTCTTTGAACGCGCACCGGCAGCCCACTTGAGGTTCTTGACAGGTGCTTTCGCGAAAAGCTCTCTCGCGACATACTTGCCCGTGAAGCCAGTGGCTCCGACAACTAAGATGTCGAATTCCCTGTGCATTTCGCGAACTCGTGGGTTTGAGGCAAATTCGATGCTTTTTCTCTTTGACTGCGAAGATGCTACACAACAGGGCTTCTCCAACGTCTCTCCGCTTTTTCTCTCCTCACTCCACAGTCACACTTTTGGCAAGGTTTCTCGGAAAGTCCACATCCACCCCACTCAGACAAGCCAAATGGTACGAAAGGAGCTGGAGAGGAATAATCGTCAAAATACCCTGCAAGCAATCAACGATCTGCGGCACGCGGATAGTGCGATAAGCACTCGAAATGCCAGTGTCGTCATTGTTGCAAATGATGATCGGGCGTCCCTTGCGAGCAGTTACCTGCTGCAACGCGCTTTGAACCTTCGGATACAGCGAGTCTTTCGTCATAATCAGAATGACAGGCTGCCAAAAACGTTATGAGAGGAGACTTGAACAAGAAATCAAACCATGTTCTCATCAATTAAAGCCAGAGGGCCGTGCTTCAATTCACCTGCGAGAATACCTTCGCTATGCATGTAAGATACTTCCTTGATCTTTAAGGCAGCCTCTAAACATGTCGCGTTCTGATACCCTCTACCCATAATGAGCAGAGACTTTTCTTTGTGCAAAACTTCGTTCGCCAACTGCTTGAGGGAAGCATCAATCGCAAGAGTCTCTTTGATAAAGCGTGGAAGCTCGTAGAGGTCATTGATTATTGCGCGACGGCGTTCCATTTTGGAAATACGGTCTTCACTCAATTGCAAAGCCATTAAAACAAGAGCAATAAACTGACTTGTGTACGCCTGAAAAATTTTAAGACGTTTAAGATAGAACCTTCAAACCTTGGTACTGGCAACACCAATTTCCGGTCCAGCGTTGATGTGAACTCCGCAATGAGTTTCTCGCGAGATAGAGCTTCCTACCGTGTTTGTAACACCCACACACAAAGCACCACGTTCCAAGCAGTATCGGAGAGCGAGAATTGTGTCAGCGGTCTCCCCGGATTGAGAAACAAATACACACACGTCGTCCCGAAAAATTGGCGTTTTCCTGTCCAAAAAGTCAGAAGCAAGTTCTTCTTGGCAAGGAATCTCAGTCAGTTCTTCAAATATAGAGCGAGTCTGAACAGTATGACTAAGCCAACGAAGTAGCCATCACACCTACCGCAATACAACTGTGAAAGCTAGTTCCGCAAGCAATAAAAACGATGCGTCTACAGCGACGAATCGTCTGTAGGTACTGCTTCAAACCTCCCAAAGTGACTTTGCACTCGTCGAAGTTCACACGGCCTCGCATGGTGTTTACAACACTTTCTGGTTGTTCATAAATTTCTTTCTGCATGAAATGGTCGAACGATCCTTTCATGATCTCAGCAAGCTCCATTTCCAGTGTTTGGATTGTACGGAAAGACGACTGGTTGCCGTCATCCCTGCGCAAACGATGGATGTGGAGCTCCCCAGAATCAATGTGGGCAATGTCATCATCTTCAAGGTAAAGAACGCGTTTGGTGTGCTCTACAATAGCAGAAGGATCGGAAGCCAAGAAGTATTCAATTTGCTGCGGGAGCCCATCCTCAGAGAGAAAGGCACGAGATTGGTCTCGTTTAACAGCTGGTTCTCCGGACGGGACGCCTGCTAATGAATGTCGAGCGTCTGAAATACTTCGTTTTGAAAGGAAAAACCTGAAATTCCATCAGTGGCGGTGGGAGCTCCAAACTCAACGTCGACAAAATCCACTTTCAACTTTTTGGCAGTTTTCACTCCAATCAGCAAAGGAGAGCCACGACGAGTGGCAATCATTTCGTTGGGAAAATGTGTGCTTTTCAGCAAAAGGGCAAACGCCCCTTCCTGCAATTAGAGTCAACCGAAGTAGCCTCGCCAGAAAACAAAACAAACCAGCTCTTTTACGACCGCTTTTATCAAGCTTGTGAACGTCATAGTTTTGCTTCCCTTTTGAGAATCATAAACGTATTTTGCGAGCTTAGCGATGCACTCCGTGTCAGTGTCAGATTCAAACAAATATCCTTTTTTTTCCAGAAGGGTGCGCAGCTCTTTATAATTTGTTATTATCCCGTTATGAACAACAGTGAATTCGTTTTTGGGGTCAGAGCGATGCGGGTGCGAGTTGACGACAGAAGGCTGACCATGAGTGGCCCTGTTAAGTCAGATCAGCAAGGTTTGACAATCGATTCCCCATTATTACCATCGAGTATGAGCCATGGATACATGAGACATGAATGTCTTCTCGAAGTTGAGGTTCGTTTCTGCTTCGATCTTTGCCTTCAAAGCAGACACTTTGCCGACCTGGCAGCAAAACATGAGCAAACACTTGGAAACCGCGCAATGACAAAAACCTGCTTGAACAAAAGAACTTCGCTTTCTGATTCGCCATCGATGGCGATGCTGTGATTTATGTTAAACAATCGATGATACGTGGACGAACGGACCCAGCGCTGTCATATCCCTGATTGGAAGAAAATCAGTGTAATACAGAGGGATAGCAAAAGAGGAGGGAGAACAAACCCTATACTCGAGACGGGATAGTCCAGTCAGCAAAGTTTTGATTATTTCGCGTCTGTCTTTCTCGACAAGGTAGTTGAGGTACGCGAAGATGCCGCACTGCGTGGGGACGATTCGCGGAGGGTGGGTGCATGAAATGGTGGTTGCGAGGGTGTGGCTGTACATACCATTGTCTGCAGATTTTTGAGCTCTTCCGAACTTTAGTTCCCAGCTCAGGTATTTCCCATTCACAGGGTCCGTACTTCTATCTGCGACTTCCATATGGAATCGATTCGCTGTACACTGCATATATCACATACCATTGAATGTCTGTGGTACCATCTTGTTCCAACCGGTGCACTGGCGCACGAAGGTAAGTTTAGTCGAAACATTGCAAATTACTTTTCTTCCCAGTAACTTCTGGGCACGATCCTACGGCAAAATAACAGAGAATGGCAGTCACTAACGAAGATCCGCGGCTACAAGTTGCCGAAATAGAAAAGAAAGAATGCGAGATGACGGCATCAATTATTATGAATCATTTTAATCACTGCTCGGACTGTTGGGGCCGGATGTGTTGAATTTGGAAGAAATGCAAATCAACATAGCAAGCCAAGAAACTAATGGATTAGAATCACAGTTACTGACCGAGCCAATACAAACGACACAGTTACCAGAATTCTCACTTTGATTCCGCTTGTAACTCTCTGCGATGACGAATTGGAATCACAGTCGCAATGGCCCACAAAGACATTGCCAAACCTGAGAACTGAGTGCCAAGTGCCACAAAAAATGGTTGATGACGTCACGTCTCATCCAACCCGCCGCTGCTCAGTGAGTTGTTGGTGTATTCGACTACAGTGGTGCAAGGTTTCTTGATAATCCTTCTAGTACCTGAACAGGGCTTGTCGACGATTGCTTGGGCTGCGATGTATGTCAGCACGGCATTTTTTGGTACTGCATATTTGGTTTCTTCCAGTATTACGTATCTGCCGAACAGTTGAGTCCGTCGTGAATCTGGCGGCTGGCATGGGTTTTTTGTTCGCGATGTCATTCTATAGGTTTTGAATCCTGAAACATTCTAACCGGAGAGAATCTGTCCGGAGATCCTTCAATTGGTAGGGAAGAAAGTGAGGCCATGGTTGCAATTGGATCAAATGCTTCAAGTTAAATTAGGCTCCGGTAAAGTATAAATCACATGAAAACTGATTCTGGTCTTGATCCCCAATAATATCATCACTGAATTTTTGTTAGTAATGTTGAGGATTTTCATCGTTCAGCGAGATTGACACAATAAAAAGATTTGAATTACCAACGATGAACAAGTTCGCCCAGAAGGAGTTCAACACAATCGTGGCTGGATCATGTATTTTGGCGTCCAATGCTGGTTTCATAAACGTGGTAACCCTTGCGGGTGTCTACTCAGTCACTGTTTCGCATGTGGTAGGTCGCATGTGAAATCGGAGTTATGATGTTCAAATACAAACCGAGCAGACAGGGAACGTCTCTCGCATCGCTATCTCGTTATTTTTGGGGGATTTTACGACGCTAAGCCTCGTCATGTCAATTTTGTTTTCATTCATGTTTGGTGCCTTTATTTCGGGGTACATGATCGGCGACGCAAAGTTTGTCTTGGGAAATTCCTACGGCTATGCTCTCCTCTTGGAAAGTGCAGCTCTTTTTTCGAGCTTTCTGACATTAAAAGGAGAGTACATTTTCGGCGAGTGGTGCGCAGCATTTGCGTGTGGTCTTCAGGTTTGTTTCCAAGCAAAGACACAGATTAATTTTTGGCACTAGAACGCCATGGCAACTACTTATAGCGGCCTTGTAGTTCGCACAACTCACATGACAGGAATTGCAACTGATATTGGCAACATCCTTGGACAATCTTGCCGCAAAGAGCATAACGCCGAAGTATGGCGGCTGTACGTTCACGTTCCTATTCTGATATCTTACTGTATCGGTGGAATTTTCGGACAAATCGCATGTGAGTGTCATGGTGGCCGTCATTCTTAGCTCTCAAACGTTCAACGCCAGACAGTCTGATGAAAGAGCACTCGCTGCTGGTCCCCAGTTGCTTCACTGGACTCACTGCTATTGCCTACTTCACGCTTCCATACATACAAGCAGCAAAATCCCAGTTACAGAACGCAAAATCTAAAAGGAGCGCAATACACGTGTCCAAAGTGGACAATAATGCTGGGCGGAACTCATCGCTCGAAGTGCGCATGATTGGCGATCCGCGCATGGTGGGCGGAGTAATCATCACCGAATCACAGGTCGTGCCAGGACTGGCCCGGGCTGCTAACGATTTAGAAATCCGGGAGTTTTTCGGCGATGTCAACGACAGTCCTGACAATGATTCTTTTGCTGACAGAGGCAATTCTCCTCAGCGGATTTCATCTGCTCAAAACCAACACGGCAATATTGGAGCTGCAAAAATAACGCGTGTTCACCAGGAAGAAGGCAGCACCGAGCTTTTGATTGGGGAGAAATGATTTTTATTTGTAATGTTTTTTTGAGGTAGTTAGAATTTCATTGAATAATAAATAGTTCGACTTTGAATGTTGGCGGTCGCGGTCTACGAAGTTTCCCTGCCTTCGATATGCTCGGCACCCGCTGATATGTACTATGCTGAGTTGCTTATTCCGAAACTGGTGGCGGAGGTGAACGTGCTAGACACGCGGTCACATCGCAATTATGATTTTTACAACGTGAGCTCCCGAAACAAACCTTGCGTTTGATGGCTTAAATTCGTAGATTCCGCACTGTGCGACAGAAGTTTACCACAAATGCGTTTTCGCAGATCAGAGGGACACTGATTTCTGTAAAACCAAAGCGGTAAAAATGAATTTTCGAGAAGACCATTTGAAATTGTGACTGCATCAGGCTGACCATGTTCACGAAATGGTTTCTTACGTTGCTGAAAATTGGCCACACTGGAATAGAACGAACGGTTCGCTTGCAGCTAGCTCGGATTGGAATCTAAAACTGATTTAGGTCGTGATCACTTACTTGTCTTCGCGTGGGACCAAGCGTCTGAAGTTCTTGGCTGGTATTCCGAGATCAGACAACGGATATCTCATTCAGTTCATTTGACGACATTGGGCTCATGGGACCCAAAATTGGTTTCGAATCACAATCCGTCAAAAGATATTGTCATTCCAAGCTTCACAAACTACAGCCATGCGTTAGCTGTCTTTCCAAAAATCAATAATTTGCAATCATTGAGCATGTTCCCATGGCTTTTTAAGGCTGTTAGTCAAATGGGAGTTGCCTCGCCGATTTGGGCTTTTCGCAAGCGGCCATTTTTTGCATATTTTCGCGGAACAATAATCGACGATTATAGATATAGCTTTGGTGTCCGTCAATATTTGCGGGAGTTAGGCGCTGTAGTACCCGAGAGATACATTATTCGTACCATCCACACAGACTTGAAAACATACTGGGAGGAACTTGGAAATGCAACTTTTTGTTTGTGTCCCTCAGGATGGTCGCCCTGGTACCTTCGTTTTATCAGAGCTCCTACTGACACTGCCAAGGTCTCCCCGGATTTTTGATTGCATTATTGCTCTTGCAATCCCTGTTTTATTCGCAGATGATATCATTCTGCCTTACGAAAAACAAATCCCATACAATAAGTTTGTGATCAAAGTTCCGAGCTCAAAAGTTGGCCAATTAGACACTATTCTGAAGAGGGTAAAAAGTAATGAAATTTTAAAAATGCGAAAGCAAATGCTGAAGTACAGGGACTTAATTATATGGAGAGGCGACTATAAAGAAGGAAGACTTGATGCATTTTCTGCATTACTGAGAGAATTAGAGAGCAAGCAACAGTTGTCTCAAGAATTATGAAGATTTACACCTTTTATTGATGAATAACATTGAATCAAATTTCAACACCGCGACCGTCCAGCGCGCTCAGCTCACTCTGTCAATTTTCGAAGCGGAATTTGAAGATGAAGGCAACTACTTCGTCACGTTCGATGTTCGGTTTTTCGAAGAGAAGCTTGCCTCCCCTCCTCGTACAAACATCTCGAATCCGCCTTCCCGACATCCGGACTTTCAGCCAAACTCGTTTACTTTTGAGATCCCTGCGCTTCCGACTCCGTTTGAGAAAGCTGCCGATACGCCATTCGTCAGGATCACTTTGCTGGCATCCAAAATAATCAAGCCGAAAATCGGCCAATCAAAATTGATTGGAATGGGATGCTGTGAGATGCAGTTTCTTGACGTAAATGCGCTGCAAAAAGCGGCAAACATATTCCAGCTCGTGACGTTTGTGACTAGTCCAGTTGATAAGACACCAGCGAAAATTACCGGGCGCGTTCGAATGGCAATTTCATTGTCTGGTTTGGACGCTTTCGTTCGTCCTCCATCTGCGGCGTCGAGCAACCGGCAATCGCAGCCAGAAACTGTTCAGCGTGATTCACGCTCTCATTCTCCAGCAGTCCAAACGTCAGGTAAGCATCGGTTTTTACTTTTCAATTGGCTTGCTGAAGTGTGAAGCAGACTCTTGGTTTGTTTCGCCGTGCAAAGTGGCAGGTGTTGGACAAAAAATCGAAATTATTGTGCATAACATCTGGAATTTACCACCCCTAAATGTGCTGGGGTCGAACGAAGTGTCTGTGCCGGTGCCATTTGTATCAATTAAAACGGCAGCAGAGGCAGCGAGCGGGATGAGAGCTAAACTTGCTACTCACTCAGCCGAAAGAGGGAGATCAGCTACTTTTGCTGAAAAGCTCGTAATGGAATTGAATGAACCATACGCGCATTCAAATACTCCCGAACTTTTTATTTCGATATCAGACGAAGTTACAAAACGTTACATTGCAAAATACATTTTGCCAGTACCTGTTTCAATATATCCTTCCCATAGGCAGGTCAATTTGGTCTTACGATCAGTGTCGATAGTTCATAAGGAGTTTTCTCCTTGCATTCGCATATCTGTCAAGAATCAGGATGCATCGCTTTCTTCTGCTGCAATGCTGCAAAATGAGTACACATCAAAAATGATAATTCTGGAGTGCTTTCTTCGTGGAATTGTGAATAGTACTTTTCCTTTCGGATGCCGTTGCATTGCGGCATTAAAAATTGTACACGATTCCAGCGACTATTTGGCGAAAATTAAAGCAATTCAAAAGCGATTTCAGGTTTGAGTTGTTCGTGTTTTTTTCGCAACAAAAAGGAATCCAGGAAGACTGTCCGACGGTTTTTCCGCAGTTAAAACCTCACGCCCAGTTGGACTTTGACTCAAATGGATCATTAATAACTGATTATCCGCTGATAAAGAGTGGAGTTCCTCATCTGATTTATGATAAAGGAAGAAGTTCGAAAAGTCAAAAGGGTCAAGGATACTACCAAATGACTGCTAGCACGCAAATTTCATCACAACCGGAATGGAATGAGCATTTCGTTTTTTGTATTGAATTGGTCAGGCGAATAGCAAATGCTTGAGCTTATTGTTCGAAAAACAGATGTCATTCAACGCAGAAACAGCTCTGGTGGTGGAGTTTTACAGAGATCCGTATCTTACAGATACTACGCACGAAATTTTGCCTATCGAAGACTTACTGGCTTACGCAATAATCCCACTTGGGGACTTCTCTGTGATCGCACAAACGGAGGCCAGAAGTGTTTTAAATTTGGACAACGTACTGCTGAACTTTGTCGGAGTCTATCAGAATTTTCCGGAAACCGAAGACGTCTTCTGCGCAATAGATATCAAAGTGCCTTCCAATTGGGTGTGGATCTCAAGGCGTGTTTCATGTTTTCTGATTCATTTACAGGCAAAACTCAAACCAACATCGTATAAGCTGCCCCAGCAAGAAAAAGCAGCATTGAAACCGGTTCAAGGGTTTCTGAAATCAAATTTCGAGCAGTTACTTGATTTGGTGAAACTCGAAAGGGAAAACGAGCTGCGTGCCGCGGCTGAGGCGGCCGAAGAGTCAGTAATCTGTTTTCTAAGCAATGGCTGATACTTAAACTTAAAGACCTCTCGAATCCAAGCAATTGGTGTTCACTTATGCAGATGTATCACAGAGACAGCGACTGATCGACCGCCTGCTGCTTGAGCTAGAAGATCGTTCAAAATCAATTCAAAAGGTGGGTTCGGAGCTGGTTGCAAGTAAAGAGCGAAATGAGCAACTCGAGGTAATTTTAGCGCACATCGATTGATTTTTACACCAATTCAGGGGAAAGTAAAACAATTGGAAGCTAAACTCCGTGAAAATGAGACAAAGACAAATCAGCTGCTGAACACGATCGATATAAAGGATGTTCCGCTGGATGAGCTGCAGAGAAGGTACACAGCCATGGCAGAGCGACTCAAAACGGAACTCGCCCGTAATTCTCAAATGTCCAAACAAATTGAGTCTGCAAATTTGACTTTGATTGAGCGAAATGACTATGAAAAGAAATGTCTGGAGTTGCAGCAAGCGCATATGGCTCAGCAAAGTCTGCTCCAAAAACTGCAAGTGGATGTTGACGCTATGAGCCACACGAAAGCCACAATCAAAAAGCAGGAATCTGTTATATCAAAACTTGCAACCTTTCTAAAAGACAAATTGCCTTTATCGGTTCAAAGTGAGCTTGGGAAAGTCTTTAAGTTTTTTGACCATTGCATCCAAGACAAGATCGACGAAGTTCTCTCTTCGAAGGAACCCGATGGTATCGAAGTGTGTCTACATAAGATACTTGCAGACGAAACGGCAATTTTGAAAGCAAGGATACGCGAGCTCGAAGAGCAAAAAGTGAGAAAGCTACTGTTGATGAGGGTCTCATAACGATCAGGAACGCCCCACAGACTGCTTAGGAACGAAAAGCGAGGACGATTACTACGAAGTCTTATTTCGTGCAGAAACAAGTGAAGTTCGTGTTGCTGCTTTAGAAGAAGAGGTAAGAAAGTTGTGGAATCGATTTTCTCCTGATTAGCACTTAGCTTGCCCGAAATGCCAAGGAATTTGCAAAAAGACTGGCAGACATGCAAAAGCAGTTGATTGTCAGGCCTGTCGAAAAGTTTTCAATATATGATTCAATGAAAGAAAAAGTCCACAGTAAACATGGAGATAAAAAAGATGAAGCACAAACTGTTAACGAACAAATGCAACCAAAAAATACATTGAAAATTGTACCAGATATCACTGTCACAAATCACGAAGGAAATTTATCCAGAGTAAATTCATGGCGTTCAAGACATTCAACAAACTTGTCAGAAAAAAAGGAGAAAAGGGACACGGCTCAATGATGTTTAAAAACAAATGATGAAAATGGGGTTTTTAAATTCCAATAAACCAGTGAAAGCTCTATTGTCCCGTGCACGAGATGGACCACCACTGTTTAAGATTTTGAATCTGAATGATCAGATCTGTACGATGTACTGAGAATATATTTAACACCACGGGAAGTTCGCCAGCAGCATCAATTCGGTCGCAATGATATTAGAGAAAATAGAAGTTTATTGATCTCATCCCGTCACCGAATAATGGAACACCTTCGTTAGAACGATTAGTAACTGCGGCGTCGCCATTAAACTCTAACATGAGAAATTCGTTAGTGGAGAACGGTATATCTTCGAGAACGCTCTTCTTTGCTGGTGCGAAGAGCTGCACTTGTCTAGAACAAATGTTGAAGATTCTTCGATCAACCAGTATATTACAAACATTATTACCGCATATGAGTATCCTTTCCATTTTGATGGTTCGCCATAACTGCAATTTGGATCAAATGAGCATGCAGGGGATTTCCGGTGAGTTCGTCTCGTAAGTCGAGAGTAGTCCATCCGGAGGGCTCTTCAACAGCGTCAATCTTATTCCCGTCATGTTCTTACCTTCCAGCTCAAGCAGTTGCAACTCCTGAATGTCTTGTAACGTCGATCCAGCACGAACTGAGATTTTGCTTGGGCAATATGACTCGTCCTGACGATAGTCCAAGTAAAATCGAAGTACTTGCAACTCTGTTTTCCGCAGGAAATGTATGTTGACGTAATGCGGTTGAGGCCCTGCAGGTATCAGATTCAAAGGAAGAATAGCACAAGCATTTGCTTGCCGTCGCTCTGCCAGTAAGTTTCGAGGTTTCCGTCGCGTAGGCTTTCAACGCCAAATCCTCCGCCGTGCTTATGACTTGAAACACTCCATGCGCCAATGGCGCTGACATTACGCAAACGCGAGACGTCGAGATCTGGGTCTGTAAGATCGGTGGCCTGATTGTTGTGCACTTCGAGGTCCATCATTTTATGAAAGTTACTTCAAACTCAAACTCAAAACTCGGCTCGTAAGCTGCGACAGCTCCGCAACGAAATTTACTTCCCATTCACCACCAGGATCTTCGTCGTTCTCTTCATCATCGCATCCACCTTCGCCACTATTCACAAGATCAACTGGATCGTTCGGATTCTTTGCATCGCTGTCTTCAACTTCCTCGTTGTCATCGCCGTCATCGCTGTTGTCCGGCTCCTCCAAATCTTCATCGCCCAAATCGTCTACATCATCAAGTCTAATCGTTACAATAAGTTCCGAAGCTTCAAAATCTGCAACTAGCATTTGGTCTTCACTCAAAATCAGCAAATGCATTTGTCCATTGCACCTTCCTCGTGGGGCAGAAGTGTTCCAAACTTGTTCTCCCCATTTCAGTTTTATGCTGTAGTTCGTTTCACCCTCGGGGATTGGTCCTGGTTGCTCTTCGGATGCTTCCAACTCGACAATTTCGTTTTGGTCATCAATATTCACCAGCCATACGCGGATTGACGGGAAGTCTAAAAAACGGAGAGTGCCGTCTTGCTCTAAGATTATTTTATCTCGTGGCAATGGATGTACATTTGACTTGATATCGAATTTCGAAAACTGCTTAATTGAATATGGTCCATGAGATTTTTCTTCGAACAGTGCGCCAAGCCAATTCGATCCAGGAATGCTATCGAAAGACATAAACGATTCACGGCATGGCTCCAAGTAAACGTAACCTTCCATTATGAGCTCGTAAAGAAATTTTCGAACTAAATCAGACACTTTCATTGAATAATCAACTGGCACTGAGACTCCTAACAGTTTAAATCTGGAATAAATGATGTCGTGTTGAACCGAGCACTCCCTGTGTCCATAATTTAACAGCATTTCAATTCGCGTGGGGTTTGGCAATGCAGCCAGCCCTTTCGTCCCAAGGCAGAGATATTTGCATACTTCAAGCAGAGAAATCACTTCCATCGCTTCACTAATAAGAACGCCATCGACTGCTTCATTCTCCTCGGCAAGTCGAATTTGCTCCTCTAGCGCAAAGAATGCCTCCTTGAGATGTTTGGCTGTTAAGATTGGCGCAAGTCTTTCGTCAACAAATAGGAGATCACGACTTAGTATACATTCTTGAAGAGTCCATGCACGCGAAAAGTACTCGGATTCGATCGAACGAAGAGATCTGCAAACAATACTTCCACACCAAGGAAGTTCCAAATCAGATGCAACCGAGGCCTTGAAATAAATTAATGAAATTGGAAACGAAGACAAAACGTACCTTGCAGGAACATTTGCTCCAGTCTATCTCCGATCTATTACCGAATTTTGCCAAATAACGTGCAAGTGTCCTGAAAGCTTTCGCATCATCAGCGGAGAGGACGACCCAGCACACGCTTGCATGCTGGTATATGCGATCCATCACAGACACTTGAATGCATTTGTCGACTGGGTTGTCCTGTCCGATGCATAGCACATCACACCAGACTTTTTTGCCTTCAGCGTCGGTGAAGCGGTTAACGATATTCCAAAGACATTCAAGTTTGGCTGCACTTCTGATCAACGTTGATCCGTTGTTGCGGGTGTTCCGCGGATCGGACACTGACTTAACGTCGCCCCAGACATGGCTGATGGCAGCGTATGATCCATCAACCTGCTGCCAGTACTCTCTGGCAGCGTCTTCTTCGGGTGGAATGACTGGCACAAAGAGACTCATCAAAATCGAAATTGTCACCAGCTTCTTTCCTCGTCAATCCAATGCTTGTGCGCGTTGCGCGCCAACTATAAAATCTCTCTGCGTTTCAGAGAGCGTTACTGGTGGTAAAGGCGAAACGATTTCCGGCTCTTTTTCACTCGTAAATCAAGTTGCTGTCCTCTGGTTTTACGTACGCAACGTGCTTCCTTTGTGCTGTTCACGCATCAACCGTCAAGTTGAAGATTTAAATCCGACGTGGAAAAACTGAGAAAAACAGTGTAGTACTTCGTCCTACTGTGGACCTGACCACCAGTTCCCAGAACTTGGTGAGGAGGGAAGCCTATCGTGAAAGTTTTTTTGTCACTTGCTGTTTCAAGACTAGATATCTCAATAACGTTGCGGCAACACTGTGGGAAGTATGTAAAATTTGAAGAGTTGTTATGGCAACTAAGAATCTTTAACCGGGTAGTTCTAACAGCTATATTTGGATAAATCCCCGGCACAAGTTGCATTTAACCGCCAAATACCAATAAGCATCGCCCACGTCATTCTCTCAATGCAAATCAGAACTGTGCGGCACTTTTATCCCCCAACCAATTCAGTAGGAACTAGCCCATTTAATAAGAGAAATTCCCTCAGGCGGAGTTCTTGAAACTTGGGTGAAGGAAAACTAGAGCCAAGTTTTGTACGTTCATTCGACTGGCCATTTTTGTTTCTCTGTAACAAATTGCAATCAAAAACGGTATCAAACATTGACATTATTGCTGTTTATCATCTTTGGAACGACTTTCACCCAATCTCATAAGATTGCATGCACGTTTTATTTGGAGAAGCCCTTTCGGTGGTCAAAATAAAAGAATCAAATGGGCGCGACACGGTAAGGGCCTCACTTGTATCCGCAGTCTACAAAGCCTTTGCCGCGTACCACAGAACCATTTTCTTCGGCCACAGCGCCGCACTAGCCGCGTCACCACAACTGCATGCTCGGATGAAGGCGATGGAAGCAACTACGTCTGAGAACGCATTTGTCCACAACCAGTGGACTCTCGTTTGCCGTCTCTTTATGCCCGCCGCTCTGCCTACGACTTCTGCATTACGACTAGACGAGTTGGAGGGTCTGGACGAACCAACGGCGGATGCAAAACCCCCGCAAATGCTGCTTCTGTCAACCGGCTTAGCTTCTTATTCTCTTGCAGTTTCAACGCCACCACCATCGTCAACTTCGCAAAAAAAGAGCTTAGTGTTCATTGCCGCGGAAGGAGAGCTAGAATCTATCGTTGGAAAACTGAAAACTGCGTGGTCCCAACGCCAAACCATCAAAATTGACGGTGTTCGATATTATCCCGCTAATACAGTCATATCTATCAGCATTGGTTCTCTCACTGTTGGCACATTGACCAAGGGTGTTGTTATTGAGGTAATCAACTATGCCGGTTTTGTCCTGAAAGTTTGGCCAGATATCACACACAGACCTAACAATCAAGGAAAGCATTGCGGTGAAACAAATGCGCTTATTTCTCAAGCGCCTCTTTATGCATATCCCCAGTTTTCGAGACGTGAATGTTGATGATGTTTTGGCAGACTTGATTGACTATGATGATGCAGGTTGTGGGTGGCTTCAGGTGGAGCCTGTACAAGCAGAGTCGCGGGCCGTTTTTGCCATGATGAAAATATGCCTGGAATTATTTCAATAACAAGAACCCAATTCTACAAGATCATATTTGAATACAATAAATTTACGAGCGACAAAGCACGGTTACTGTTTTGGCCATCGCGAAAGCTCGAAAGATCACACGCAGAATATCCTTTGTCAACTAACCGTTAGTACGGGGTGAAACTCGTGGATGCCCTGCGAAAACAGATCAAATGTCCATTCGCGCCGGTGACGATTCAACTCTTTTTTGCAATCGGACCTGATTGCTCGTCTGTCTTCAGCACACAAACCAATCAACCAGTGGTCCCACGCGCTGGTCATTGAAGACCGTGCTGAACTCGAAGACAACCTCAGACGGGCTTGCTCATATGAAGAATGGAAAACAGCTGCGGCAGCATTGGACAGGTGATGGAGGCGCTTGACCGCAGTCCTCAATAACCCGCTTCGTGCAGGATAAAGGAAACAGAGAAGAATTGGAGTGATGACGACGAATCAACGATTTATGACTTTCGTCTGATCAGACATAGACGCGAAAGTCTTCAAAAGGCATTAGCTGTGAAAGACATATCCGAACTGATTTATCTCATGCGATCCGGTGAGGACGACAATCGTTTCAGCGAACTTTCTTAATCGAATCCATCTTCAGGCCTTCTCCGTAACCTTGGCGGTTTGAACGAAATTCAACTCTATTCTCATCTATATTTGAAAACCAAGAGGCTTATCGAAGACTACCATAACGAGGTGAATTTATTCGCGAATCCCCCACCCCTCGATCATCAATGCTAATCCGAACAGGTTGTTCTGAGTTTGCAGGAGATCCTCAACTGTCCACCATCCCAGCAAAGAGAAAACTTTATTTCAGATACGCGTCAATCTTTTGGTTCAACAGCTCTAGTTTTGCGGGGAGGTGCTACATTTTCCTTGACGCATCTTGGTGTGGCCAAAGCTCTGTTTGAACAATCTCTACTTCCCCGGATAATCACTGGATCATCCATAAGCGCCCTTGTCGCAGCTCTTATCTGCATACGCACAGATGACGAGCTTCCAGCTGTTTTGGACGGCAGTGGCATCAATCTATCCGTTTTTGAGAAAAAACGCAATGGGGCGTACCAGCGCAAAGTTTTTCGGTGGCTTGAAACTGGATTTATTTTGGATCCAGATGTATTCACCAAATTCGTTCAAGTCAATATTGGCGATATGACTTTCGAAGAGGCTTTCCAAAAAACCAGACGAATTTTGAATATCACTGTCAACTCAAGAAGGTTTACGATTATGCCCAACTGATTTATGGCACATTGACCCGATTTTTTTAGAAAAAACGAAGTGCCCCGCTTATTGAATTATCTTACTGCACCAACGGTTTTAATAAGGACCGCTGCCTGTGCGAGCGCGTCTTCTTTGGGAATATTTTTGTCTACAGATCTGCAAGCCAAAATGAACGACGGGACTATTGTGAATTGGGGCTCACACGGTACGTCTGAAGCAGAAGCTAATGCCAACTGACACAATTTGCAGATGTGAAGTGGGACCATACCACAGGAGACACTTCAGATGATGCGTGAGTGTTTCTTGAATGCTACCAATCAATGGTCTTAACATTACCCCGTGAAAACAGTGAATCCCGGCTTGCGCAGTTGTTCAATGTCAACCATTTTATCGTTTCCCAATCTTCGCCCTTCACTTCTCCGTTTCTTCCCAAAGGTCCTCAACAGCGCAAATCAACCATTTTCGACACAGTCATGAATTTCTTGTTTGGGGAAATAAGACATCGCATTAATCAGTTCGGGCATTTCGGATTTCTCCCTCAGGCAGTCACTGATTTGTTTTCACCCAAAATGCTTGGACACGTTACTATTTCGCCTCTGCTGTCTGGGAGAGTGAGTTGAAAATGATGGGATCCTTTTTAATTTGGTTTTTGCAGGATTTGAAGGAAATATTTTCAAATCCGACTCAAGAAAACATAAGCCACTGGGTCCTGAAAGGTGAAAAATCAACTTGGCCGTACATTACCCTCATTCGAAACCGTATGATGGTCGAACTTGCCCTAGACAGGGCAAGGAGGGTTGTTGAACTTGAGTCCAAAGCTGGGTCGAATCGGGAGAGTGGCGATGAACGTGTTTGGGGCGAACAGAGGCGTTTGTCGCTCACGGAACAGTTGGATTAGCTGGCATTCTTCTACTGTACAGGGTTATTATTTGAAACTTCATTGATGCGAACCAGTAATTCACAAAGAACTTCGGCATGAAAACGACCGCAACTTTTGAATCGAAGCCCGCCCCACTGGTGTCCACAGCGGCATGATGAATCCGCGTATTTCGTTTGAGCGACCGAGAACGAATCCTAAACCAGATATCGCAGAGGCCAAACCAGAAATCAAACGACTAGATATGCCAAGCATAGAAATTTGTCTGCACCAACAAGGAAACAACCAGCGTCCATAGAAACGTGAACCGGAGCATATCGCCGCCAACGACGCCTCCTTCAGCAAGAAAAAATAAGTCATTCCGTTCCCGAGTTTGGTTTTCGGAATAGAACTTCAAAATATGTCAGTCCCGGCAGTGCAAAATCTTTCATTTATTGGCCATAATAAATATTGAAACCATTGATGGGATTTTGTCTGTTTATACCTGACATAAGATTCTTTTGGAAAAGTGGTTGCGTCTCAACTTCGCGGTTTTTCCAAATATCTCCGCCGGGCATTTATGAACCAATCATTGATTTGGTTGAGATTTAAGCCTGTATGCTCAGCCATTCCCCTTTTCTCCTCCTCACTAGGATAAGGTTGCTGCTGATGTTCCATCAGCCAATGGAACAGATACTCTGTGACTTTTGGTTGCTGCAAAGAAAGTTTTTGACAGTTGGACGCATTTTTAATTTTCATGCACTCACGTGATTGGGACGAGATTTCCGATAAACAGTGGTCTCCAATGTTTTACTACGCTTTGCTGAAGGTTTCGAATCTACGCGGGAGGCTCGTTGTTCTGAACGTGCTCTGCGCCCCCGTTTCCGCAGCGGTTGAGAGTCCTCTTCGGCCGCGGCTGCGACCTGAACTGACTGCGTTTTTTCGTGTAGGGAATATTCCGCGGCAGCCGATTCGTCCTCTGATCGCCCAACAGGCAGCAAAGGTGCTTGTGTTATTTCTCCGGCGACAGCTAGTGGTTGTCCAGATCTTCCGCCTTTGCCCTTAGAAAGCCGTTTTGCTCGCAGTTTACTGCCGCTGTACGGATTCCATCGTGTCTCTTTGCAAGATTTTGCAGCGTCACTACCGAAAATTGCTGGGCTGTCAGTACTTGAGAAATAGGCGTGATTCGATAACGCTGGTTGCTGATAGTAGACAACAGGGTCTACTGTGGTTACAGCGGTGTATTCTTCGGGTTCGTTGCACGTGGGTGTCGACAGAAGAGTGAATGCCGGTGATGCGGCTGTGGACGCCGCTTGTGGCACGAAATCCAAAGTCGAGAAGTATGAGTCTGGATGGAAGGACTGGCAGGCTGAATGAAAGCCAATTGGAATGTACGAGACGTGTCCATCGTCCATCAACCCCAACGCTTCTGCCTCCGACGCAGGTGAGAACAATTGTGGGATGACGTGTGGCGCGAAACCATAAAATGCGGATTGATCGCAAGACGGAACGGATTCTGCCGTTTGCTAAATGTTTTTGTTTGATCGTCAAATTATTTACACTAGGGAAACTAACCGCAGCCAAAGGGATTTCCAGATCAATATGATGCAAAATACTGGAATCGTTGTGGTGACATTGATTTTGTAACTGTGTTTGAAACACGTCTGAATCGAGTGGCGATGGATCCTGTTGGTGGGAGATTTCAATTAAACAGAGTTGATGAAATCAAATATTATCACCTGAAGAAGAGTCCATTGCAGAGGAACATAGGCATATGGGATTGTCGGATCCCTGTTCGAATTGATCATGTTCGAATACGAGGAGAATTCGGATCCAGTGAAAAGTTCTTCATAAGCTGTTGTAGATGAACAATATTTTTGATGGCAAGCTGCAATTTTTGAAGCAGTTGACCCAGGCAGGGAATCATTAGAGAGCGGGTTCAGTGCATCAGGGATGGTACGGATTGTATCGGCGGCGGCAAGGTTGATTTCGGATACGGCGCGTGGACGAGAGAACAGAACGCGTGGAAGGGATTTGTGGTGCGGTGGATGGCGAGCAACGCTGTCGGTCGACATTTTGGGGAAGACAGACGGAAAACGCGCAACTTAGGCAGAAGAGCAGAAGACAGCGGTGGGTTTCCCACTTTCTAGCACAGTGCGATTAGAGAAGAACGAGGCCGGCGGGCAGAATTTCTATGGGGTTTTGGGCCTGGCGGGATGAAACAAATTTATTTGCTCCGTCGCCGCTTTCTGATGCCTTAACAATCATGTGTTTCCTCGGCTGCTTTAGCGTGCTCGATATTGTCGTTCTTGCTGTCTCGTTTGTTTGCTGCTTGCGGAGGACTACGGGCATGTAGAAGCTTACGCTAACGGAGCATATTTGAATCTTGGATGCATGGACGGGCAGGAGATAGCCATGGGCTATTCATGGATCATGCAAGTAGCGTGTTGCCAGCCTCGCAGTGAATGTTGTTGAGTCAAGTGGAAAAACAGAAATGGCTGAAATCCCGGTCTTGGACTTCGCTAGCTTCCGCGCCGCTGTCCTTGTCCTCGCGTCCCCCCATGCGGCCGCATCGCTTTCCGGCGATATGCAAGCATTGCTGACAAACGCCATCAATGCGAATCCTAATGTCGCCTTGTCCGTCGGAATCGAGGCCCTGCGCGACCCGGTTTTACACACGACCTCGCTTGGCTATGTCTCATCCGCCTTCCCGTAGGACGCAAATGTTCGATTTTTTGGTGCACTCACTCTCAACATGATGTTGATGCGGTGAGCTCGCTTGACATACCGACCGCGCGTGTGAGACGTTCTGATCAGGTCCCCCGGTCCGCCCCCGCTTGCTTTCGCGCCCCTTCAGCAAGCTCTCTTCAACGCCATTTCATGCGAAACATACGCGTTTGTTTCCACGAAAATGGCTGTGGCCGTTGAGTACTTTCCCGTTGCTCTTCGCTGGAATTCTGATCGATAATTCAACAGCTCGCGTCTTTGGCGTTCAAAGCCATTCCAAGTGGCTCGTGGCCGTATCCTATATCGTCTTTGCATTCGTTGTTGTTGCAGTCGGATTCTCCGAAATCCCAAAAACTGGCGAACACAAAGACGTTTCTTTCTTTAGTCACTGTATTCGCCCAAGAGATCGTAAACTATTCATTTGCCGTGATTTCACAGCGAATAGTGGTATACGAGCATGTACGGCATGACTTACATTTCATTTTAACTGTTATCGGCCAAGTCTTGGATGCGAATCCACATGAACTGGGATCTGATCTGTTCGAAGTAAAGCAAGAAGCGCTGAAGTGTGTTTTGGCTTGGGCAGCCGTCGAAAAAGGGGTTCCCGTGGAGTTGAGTCGCCCATTAATGTTTCTACCCTACACTTACGCACGACAGATCTTTGCCGCGATTGCTTTCGCTCGTCACAAACCACTTACAATACCCTCAAACGTTTGACGCGGCATGCAATGTCCTTACGGAGTTGCTTACATTCAAAGATTTGTTATCACATGAAAAAACGATTTGCGAAGGCCTGTTGCCAATTTTAACGAGCGATACAATGCTTGCGGAGTGCCGCAGGTGTCTTGAAGGTAGTGTTTGGTTTTTGTTTCGTGTCGGCTCATTATCTTCTGCAGAGCGTGACTCGGACACTGCGCAAACAATATGCGCGCTCCTGTCACAAGTCGGAGAATCATTCCCAAAATACATTGTAAAGAACTTGGCCAATACACCTGCATCACAACATATTCTGCGCCTCATTGAAGCAGTCTTGCATTTCACTGCTTTCCCGGGAACATACGGCGTCGACGAGGAGGTTTCGCACCTGACCGACGCGTTCTGGTTCGAACTTGAGGAAACCCTCACTGATGACACTGTGATTCCCACTCCCGCAAAGAAAGTTGGTGACACCGCTGGTGTCAGTGATATATCCACCGACCCTGTGACGCACGAGCCTGTAATTCACGGCACCGGTGCAGGACTCGATGGAACAAGAATTGTGACACGTTATTTGGATCGAGGGTTTGCAGCCGCTGCCGCAGTTGCGAGCACAAGTATTCCTGGCGGGTGGAATGTGGATGCATTTCCTGAAGGCTTTGTCGAAGGCATTTGGGCCGTTGCAAAGGAAATTTTCGAGTCACTTACCGGCATCCTTATTAACAAGGTATCCCGGCCCAATGAGTCGGAATTTTCATCCTGGAACTCAGGTTTCCCTGCTTATATGTTCTTGTTTTCTGATCGATTTTTAAGATACCAGAGAAAAGTTTCGGATATATCGACATGATAAGGCCGAAACTTTGCTTGCCTGCCACCGAATTTTAGGTGATCGAATGCAAGTACTATTGACGAACTATGCTGGGTCGACGATTCGTCAAATAAAGGAAAACGGTGGAGAAGACGGTCAGGTAAACGTCTGAATGCTTTCAATTTGTTTCCCAACTTAATTAATAGGCATTGGAAGGAATATTGTTTTGCTTGAAGTCTGTAGCTGAAGAGCTCAACTTGAAAAATTCTCCCCACTTGCATTATGTTTTTGGCGAAATCATGGGACAAATCGCGTCGTTTCCCCCGCAGTTCTGGCGCGCTCGGCAAACCTTTTGCCTTCTCATTGGAGAATCACGAATAGCAATGTGGCTCAGGAAAAATCCGCAGTACATTTTACCAGTTATAAACTTCCTGGTGGCGTCTTTAGATCTATCGGTTCATTTAACCACACCTGCCATACACAGTCTTGAGCAAGTTTGCTCCGTTTGTAGAAATCAGCTAGGCGCATTTGCTCAGGATATGATCAACGCATGGAATAGGTTGAAAAATAGCCTTTCGGTAGGTGGTCGCAGTATAGTTTTCGACTCACCCGGGAACTCAGAGAGTTGATCGCATCCGGCTCATTCGGGCGGTATCGTCGGTATTGGAGCCGCTTACGCTGCAGGAACAACTTCCTCACGTGATGACTCTGACTGGCAGCATGATCACAGAAATTCGGACAAATTTGGCTGTGTTGGCTGCGTCCCCGAACCTGTTGTCTCAGCCATTGGAAGCCGAAGTTGCGGAAAAAATGCTCGTTTGCGATTTGCTCCGGCTTCTCAAAGGTGTTTGCCAAGGTATCCAGAAATCCGAAGGCGCCGATGATGTATCAGATGATATGGCTGAGGACGAGAAGAACGAGTCAGCGAAAGGATCCGATGCAGCTGTCGTGTCAGACAGCGGCGACGTGATGGACCAAATCGATGATCAAGTGAAAGCAAATCTCCAAATGATAAGCAATATGCTGTGGGAAACTGTTGTCGCTGTCTTTCAAGTTTTTGTGAACGACGAGGAAACCATTGATGTGTGTGCGTTTATCATTCATCCTCGTTTTTATCCTGCTAGCTTCCTCCCTAACCTTCTCTTGTAAGGTTTGCTGCGGATTAGTAACTATTGCGATAAGCACTAGTATTCCGATTATGTTTACTCCCAATCCCGTGCGTCTTGCCAATCTTTTGACTCAGTCATTTTCTATCAACAAGTTCCCCATTATTCTCCGAGTATTAAATGTTCTCCTTCAATCTGTCCGTGAAGGCGAACCGAGTATGGCAAATAATGACGCGATTCTGTCAGTTGGGACGAAAAGTGCACTACGCGAATGGGTCCAGACTGTGTTGGTGAGCGTGAATGAAACGACTTTTGCGGCGCTCGTCAACGACGGAAACATGCAAGAGCGGCCAGACCTCATTGAGCAGTACTTCAAGCTCGTGTGCAAGGTCCTCGCGCACCACACGTGGGGGCTGCTACTGCTTCCCGCGAACCATCACCAAATGTTGTTTGGCACTTTGGCGACCAACGGCCTCGCGCTGCAGGAGCGCGTGGCTTGCGTCGCTGTTTTCGACTTTGTGCGCGATCTTGTCTCTTTCAAAGTCGCTGACGGTGTCGGCGTGGTCCGCGCGTCAGGTCCTGCCGCAGCGCGCCGCCGCCGGGCCGTTACCGGATCGATGCAGAGTGAAAGCGAAGAATTCCGCGAGGCGAAGGAGTGCAAGGAACGAGTCGAAGGTATCGTGAAATCCATTGGTCCTGACATTGTTCGCGTGCTATTTGCGGTTGGTTTGTTTTATCGTTTCGTAGTTGATTAGCGGCTGAATTTTTCGGTTAAGGATATTGGCACAGGCTTACCAACATCAATGTGGCCAATGATTGCCGATTTGCTGCATAGAATCATCCACTACTATCCGAACGACGCGCGCCAGTGGATCACGAGTTGCTTGCAAGTCGAAGGTTTTCCTTCCCCCCATTGTTCCAAGCTCGATAAGGAGGAATTCTTGAAAGGAATGATGGTGTAAGTAACTGCAAAAATTAGTGGAATAGTGGACGGCCTAACGATATGCGTTCTTCAGGGCCCAAACGAAAGCTTTCAAAGATTTGGTGAAAAAATTTGGGTTGAAATGTCGCAATCTGCAAGATACAGTGTATGGATCTGGAATAAGGATTTGAATCTCCCCCAAACACTGAAACTATATAGGCCAAAAAGAAGACAACCATTTCTCTTTGCAATAAAGTCGACAATTTATTTTGGTATGAGCTCAAAGGTGAAGCTATTGTTCAGTGACCGGAATCTGACTGCCCAAAAGGAGAATATGAATCGCTAGAAAATGACGTTGATGGCCGTGGGGGAGTTTGGAACGATTGGGGGTTTTGGTGAAAATTGCTCGACGGGTAAACGCTAACGAATGGCGCACATGCAGTGCCCAGCGTGTCCAGGGGCAAACGATCCTCGTAATCAGATTTAATCCGTTTCGGCGGCGATCCATAATTTCGTGGAAGATCGACGCTGCCGGAAGTGCGAGCTATTGCCTTCTTGAGAGATTCTTCCTTTCTCAGTTTCTTGGCAACCGCCTCTTCCGATGCATATTTTTCAAGGTCAATGGATTTTGATAATAAGGCTGTTAAATTGATAGTGGGATCTGTTGTGATTCCGTTAAACATTGGGCTTTCTGTCGGGGTCGTAAATCTCAGTCGTCCTTCGCAATCATAGTCTCCAGTGTACATATGAATGATATCTTCTCTGGCATAGTAGCATATCACGCGGTATCTTTGGCCATCAGACCCCATAAGTGTGATGGTGCGCTTCGTAAGACCATTGTCGATCAGACGAGTGTTTTGCTTCAGGGTCTTGCAGCTATAAGTGGGTTCGAGACCGGGGATGCGGTTATCTAGGATGTGAGTCGGCCGTGCCTTGCGTGGTTCTGGCGCATCGAACGTGGTTTCCACTTCTCTGCAAAAAATGAAAACAAATTTTGAGTAAAATTTTCCAGTTTTTTTTTTCTTGTTTCCGTTTTTGTTCTTGGATTGACTGGATTAAGCGTACCTGTACAATAGAAATGGACCATGAGCTCGGGACGGGGACCAATGGCGTCCATCCTGCAGACGCCAAGAAACTCGTCAGTCACTGAACTTTTGGAAAGAAAAAAAAACCCCTCACCCTCCATTTTTTGGAGATCTCCAGCACAACAACAGATCCACTGCGGACAGGGAGAAAACTGCTCGGATCCAGAGGAGCCTTATCGATCGGCAGGACGAGGCCACGCACGCAGGCCTCAACAAGGATCATGGCATCGGTGGGCTCCTTTATGAAACCAAAGAACGACTCGTGGGTCTGCAGAGCCGGCAGCGGACCGGGGGGCGCCAGGGCGGCGTCCGGAGGATGGATGGCGGCATCAATTGGCGGCGGGGAGGAGTTCAGAGAGTCCTGGTCATCGCCGTCCACGGAGAGTGGGTGTAGCAGCAGACTGGCGATCGACAGGGGGTTTGGGCGCGGGGGTAGGGACACGGACACGGGGCGGGCCATTGCAGGGAGGGCCGGGGAGGCACGGCACAGCTCGGGACGGGACGGGACGGGGCGGGGCAGGACGCGCAGACACGGGGACACGACACACGGGCGGGGGAACAGGCACTCGCACAAGCGCGTAGGTTTTTTTGAGCGGGTCCGCAGAGACGCCAAGATGAACGAGTGACGACACCTGACGCAAATTTTGCGCCAAGAAAATCAAAATGGAAGCGAAAACTGAACACAGAAAGAACACAGCCTGTCATTGCCCCTACACCTCAATCGGATGGTCCTACGCCGCCGTCTCCGCCGCCGCTACAGCGGACACCGCGTTTGACTTCTCGCGCTTCACCTGCACGTGCTTCTGGCCTTCTGCCGCCAACCGCTGCACCCGCTCCTGCATGTCGGGAAACTCGCTGATAACCAAGTGGAAATCCGTGTTCGTCAGCCGGTACAGCACGCTTGGCATCGCTGCCTGTACTGTTGCTGTGCGCAATATCCGCGTTATCAGAGCCACTTCTGAAAAAAAAAACCGAACGCGCTGATTTAGTTTCCGCCGCACTATGAAAAAACCGAAGCAGAACAATCACCTCCTATGTAAGCTCCATCGTACAGACTTACTACTTTTGTCCCATTCACAAAAACGTTCACCTTGCCAGACAAAATAAAAAACATGTCATGCCCTGCGATAGCATCGTTATTGTTAACCTCAAAAATGTTCCACGAAAGTTAATTTGAATATCGAACCTGAGTCTCCTTGTTTCAAAATGAAGTCTCCTGGAATGAAGTAACGTGCATGCAAAACTGTAGCAAGACGATGAAAAAATATTTCGTCTCGACCATCGTTTTCTGTTCGCCGCAAAAAAGGAACCTTCTCTATGAGATTGCGAGTATTATGCAGTAAGATGTCCTGTACTCCGGGAAAGTTTTTTGTTTTGTAAATTGTATTTTTTCGTTTGAATTCCAGCACAATATACTGCGAATACTCACAGCTCTCAAAGATTCATTCATGTCTTGCAACAAAGAATCCTCTTCGAAGTACTTTCCTCTGTACTTTGTTTCATAATAACTTATTAGCTTCTCCTTAGTTATTCCGTCCAACTTCTTCCACTTGACGTAATCGATAAGTTCTTCCATCTTTTGATTGTATAGTCGGCCCAAAGGATTCACAGACATTGTCGCAGAGGAAATTGTTCCCAGAAATGACGCGTACTGCAACATAAAAAAGTTTGAAACTTAAAGAATATGACATACTTACAAGGGCTGCCCCTCCAATAATGTACAATATAGCAGCAAGCTGCTCATATTGCGTTTGCGGTCTGACGTTGGCTCAAGCGGTCAATTGTGGAACAAAAGATTCTCACTCACTTGAATGACATTGGAAACATATTTCCAACGGCTTGGAAGAAGCACCACGTGTAAAAATGCCCATAGTCTGCGGTTGCAAACTGACTCCACACGGCTCCCCATCCAACAAAGTCGGTATTCTTCCCAACCAAATACATTGTACAAGCGTTGAAGTGAATGAAGTAATAAATCCCCATTGCAATAACTATCACTGGTGATATGCCCATTCCGAATATTTCTTCGAGTTTGTGTCTAAATTTGCGGAAAATCGAGCACCTGAATATTAACGTAGGAAGGCGGACGCATCTGAGCAGACGGAGGAGCAGGAAATACTCAGAGTACGGGGTATTTTCGAAAAAAATATCGAAAGGTAGCTGAAATGTAGTAAGTCAATTTTTGGCTTTGCAACTATATTTGAACAAATACCAAAGTCACAGCATCGGGTAATAATCTGAAAAGGCCCCAGTATAACATCCAATCACGGAGGCATGGCCGAGCTGATTCGAACTCGCGAAAACTGCACATAGGATTGCGGTTTTCTGACTGCGGCGTGAACACTGAAACAAGCGAATCTAAACTGAAAATGATGGTACATCTTGCAGGTCTTTAGATTAGAGAAGTTAAGCGAAATGAACGAACGGAATTGAGAGTCTGGCTCCAGTTCCTACGAAACTTATTTCATACGGCACCAACCATATGCACACAAAGTAAGATGCTGCTCAGGAATTTGTTCAGCGTCCGAAACTTAACGATCGCGCGAAAGACCTACATGCGATAATAGCATCCCAAAGGGTACTAAAGTAACTCTTCGGGTGAATCCCGTTTACAAAAAAGTTTATCGACTCGAAATCAGTCTCGTCAAATTGATCTGCAGTGAGTTTTCTTCCTTTCTGATCGAATGCAGGAAACAGAAACATTATGAACCATGCTTGGTAAATTCTTCTCGTCAAACTGATTTTTGCGTTGTTGTGAACATCTGTTTCTGGGACAATAATCGACACTGCAGCTGCAGCCGCCTGCGCTTCCCGCTTTTGATAGTCGGAAAACGGAATAGTGCTTGCTATTTGATCCTCCGTGTATGATCGCATGCGAACGTTTTTACTCAAACTATTTGACCTCTCCACAGACTGATCTTTACTTTCAGCGTCTATCCGCCGGTTGCTGGAATTCTGTACTGCGACGGATTCGACTGACGCGTTTTGGGATGCCGAAGCAACGAGTTTGATTTTGGGAGATATCAAGGATTTGTGCCGATCCACCGACGTCCTAGCAAGTCCGTTTACCGCATCGTGCCGTTTGCTTTTCAGAGTTTTCAATTCACTCAGTCTTAACGCAGCTGCTTGTGTAATTTTTGAAGGCTCTGGCGCTTGGTTCGTGCTGTTGCGGTGCGATGCATTCGAATCCAGATCGGATACGCTGGGTGCATCGTTACTGTTTATTGTGTCGAGACTGTAATGGGCAGGAATTACAGGAACTTGCGGTGCGCCATCAAATCTGCGGTCTATGCTTTCAGCACTGCGAATCATGTAATCTGGAGCAATGTCTCCATAACGATCAGCATGACTGATGCTGTCGGCAGATTCGTTTGGGATACTGCTTGCGTAACTAGACTGACTTCCGTAAAGACTGGAGCTTTTAATGATGTGATTTGTCGCACTTCCTTTGGACGATGAGGGTTGTTGCTGTTGGGACAATTGCTGCTGGTGTTGAGAAAGGAATGAATTTTTTTGGTTTTTTGACGATGTGTTGGAGGTTCTGCGGCTTCTATAGTTGTTGCGACTTTGACTGGTGATGCTTGCATTTCTTGCATGCTGGTGTATATAATTCTGGAACGTTGTCGGAGACTGACTGTTTCCGAGGCTTGTGCGGGCGGGGAACATCAAATTTCGCAATGACAGCCCTGAGCCCATTCCTGCACTACCCCCGTGATGCAATTGGACATGATCTTGAAATTTGCGATATTCGGAGTCTTCTCGACGTTTTTCCGATAATGCTGCGTCTTTCAGAGTGCCCCTAGAGGTAGTTAAATTTATGATGCTTTTTGGGGCTTTCATAGTGGCAGCTCTTATCAAACCCTGTGGAAGAATCGACGCGATTCCATCTATATAGCTGCGCGATTCCTCTGTCGCTGTTGGGATGGACCCGCGACGTTTCTTGAGGAACATTTTGTTGGCAACGCTCTTGTTGACCTCCGCATCGACGCCGTAGTCATCTCCGGACCACCGAAGTCCAAGATCTATGTGCGACGCGTTTGTTGGCTGCGGCTGCTGTTGTTGTGCTGCCGCCGCCGAGCATGAGGCTGTGCTAACTGAACCTGCCTTGCGCGCGTCCGTCGTCGACCACAGCACCGGGGAGGACGGGCGCAATGGACCGCTGCTGATTAATGGTCCTGCGATTGACGTATTAGCAGCTGTTGGCGCGTCGACAGCGCTGATTCCAGCTCTATCCGTGACAATGCCGCCTAGCTGTGCAATAAGCTTCTCTGTACGCGCGCTGATTTCGTGTCGAAGCTCGTATGTTTCGATCAGAAGGGATATTCGGAAGTTCACGCAAGCAGGGTGGTTGCAATCACTCATTTTGGATGGGTTGAAAAGATTTTCATTAAATCAATGGAGTGGCCAGAAAATCTCGGGCCCTGAGTGAAATAAATGTCTCAAGGTACTTTGGTATTCAGTTCCTGTTAAGCAGGCTGTTCTGCAGAGCACGTGCGTGCGGAGGGTGTGGGGAGTGGAAGGAAAAAGTAAATTGAGGGAACCGGTTTCGGCCGAGGCGGAGACAGTCGGAGAAGGGCTTGGACGCATGACGGTGGCGGTCACGGGGGTTGGTGGGTGGGGTGCCCGGACTGCACGGACGCGCTGCATATGGCACTGAGACAGGCCACTGCGTGGCGGCGACCGTGTAATCACTGGCAGCGCCTGTTATCAGTTAAAACGTGCGCCTTGCTCAATTTCGAAGCGAGTCAGTCCGAGAAGCCAGACCGCCTGGCGACAAAGGCAGAAAAAATCGGGCCGCCCCACCGCCGTTCTGGAAACTGATTGGCTGCACCGTCCTCACCTCGCACAATGGCCCATCGCTTCGCGCAGCTGTTGCGGAACAGAAACACCGCAGTGGCCGTCGCGTCTGGAGTGTCTGCCATCGGCGTCGTGTACTATCTCAACTCCCGCAAACCCTTCCAGTCTTTGATCACTATCGAGGCCGAGGGCGCGAATCCTAGAGATTTCTCCCAGTTGTGGTCTCCGCCCTCGCGTGGCGAAGTTCTTGCTCGTCTCGGAAACCCAGAGGCCCTGAAAGACAAGGCCAACAAGCATGTTGTTGCTGAGTCTGAGTTTGATTTGTTGATTGTCGGTGGTGGTGCCACTGGAGTTGGTTGCGCCCTTGATGCTGCTACCAGAGGCCTTAAGGTTGCTCTCGTCGAGCGGGATGACTTTGCGTCAGGTATCTTTGCATCTTACGCTTTTTTGATAACACAGTCTGTCAAATCAGGCACGTCATCACGTAGCACCAAACTTGTCCACGGAGGTGTAAGATATCTCGAGAAAGCATTCAAGGAGCTTGACATCGAGCAGTACAAGCTTGTTGTTGAGGCCCTCCATGAGCGCTCGACTTTCTTGAAGATTGCCCCCTACCTTGCTTATCAACTCCCAATCATGCTTCCCATTTATAAGTACTGGCAAATTCCTTACTTCTACGCTGGATGCAAGGCATACGAACTGTTGGCTGGAAAAGAAGGTTTAAGTCCGAGTTATTTCTTGGGTAAGAGAAAAGCGAAGGAAGCTTTTCCCATGCTCAGAAATGAAAATCTGGTGGGAGCGATTGTGTACTACGATGGTATGTGGTCATTCGAGCGGCTGGTGATATGCCTATCTGATTTCCTCTTTTTCCACATTCGATCAGGTGCTCACAATGATTCGCGAATGAATGTTGCAATAGCTCTCACGGCGGCCGCTCATGGAGCTGCAATGGCTAATCACGTTGAAGTTATCGAACTGATCAAAAAACCGAGAACGACATTCTTTGGAAAAGCCGGATTTGGTGAAAAGGAAATTTGCGGCGCTGTTGTCAAAGACACTTTGACTGGTGTTCAATGGACCATCAAGGCGAAGGTTGGCCTGTTTATATCCATTTTCTCGTGTGCTGACCAATGGATTTCAGGGTGTTATTAATGCCACTGGACCTTTCACTGACCACCTTCGCAAACTCGACACTGGAATTTCGACCAAGGAGATTGTTGCGCCAAGTGCTGGTGTTCATATTGTTCTTCCAAACTACTTCGGCCCTAGAAACATGGGATTATTGGACCCAAGCACGAGCGACGGAAGAGTGATTTACTTCTTGCCATGGCAAGGAAATATTCTTGCAGGCACAACGGGTACGCACAGTTTTTGTGGTCGCATATAGGTATGCTGACAGATGCTGTCCAATAGATTCTCCCACGAACGTCGAGTACAACCCCCTTCCCTCTGAAAAGGACATTCTATGGATTCTCAGCGAAATTGAAGGCTACCTCGACCCCTCGATCAAAGTCCGCCGCGGCGACGTCCTGGCAGCATGGTCCGGCATCCGGCCACTTGTACGCGACCCTGCCGCGAAAAATACCGAATCTCTTGTTCGCAACCACATGATCAACGTTTCCGAGAGCGGCTTGCTGACCATTGCAGGCGGCAAATGGACGACTTACCGTGCCATGGCCGAAGAAACCATCGATGTTGCCATCGAGAAGTTCGACTTGAAAAACAAAGCTGGCCCGTGCGTCACCACCCGTACGCCGCTCATCGGCGCGCAGGGCTGGAACGAAAACATGTTCATTCGCTTGATTCAAAGTTATGGATTGGAAACTGAAGTTGCGAAGCATTTGGCCGAAAGTTACGGAGACCGCGCTTGGGTTGTTGCCAGCATGGCAGGAATGACAGGGGAGAGATGGCCTATCCATGGGTAAGCCATTGTTACCGGCATTGGTGAATTGGGATTGACTGAGTGTCAATGAAGGAAACGGTTGTCGCCTCAGTACCCCTTCATCGAAGCGGAAGTGAAATATGCTGTGAGAAAGGAGTACGCATGCACCGCTGTGGTAAGCACATCAGAGTGACGATGAATGGAAAATGCCGTAACGGTCAAATCGTAGGATGTGATTGCCCGTAGAATGCGGTTGGCCATGCTGAACGCGCAAGCAGCTAAAGACGCTCTCCCGCGAGTGATTGAAATCATGGCGCAAGAACTATCATGGTCCAAAGACAGGCAAAAGAAAGAACTTGACGGCGCAATTGAGTTCCTCAAGTACATGGGCCTGCAGTACCTCTCAACTTCTGCAAACTTGGGCGTTGAAGACAAAACCTACTACACGCGCAACCACTTTGTTCCCGAAGAGCTCGAACGCTACCAGCGCGAGTTCCACAAGCTCGACTACGACCGCGATGGAAGAATCAGACTCCGAGATCTGAGCAAGGTTCTGTACGCGCTTGGGGAATCCTCCAGCGAAGGCTCCAAATTTGTGACGGAGGACGTCAAACAGAAGGGCGTTCTTGAGTTTGGAGAGTTCTTGGATGTCCTGAGTGATGTCAAGGAAGCAAGACAGCGGAAGCAGTTTGCACAGGATGCCGAATCTACCAAGCGGGAGGATATTTCCATTTCCCGCAGCGGCGGTGGTGTGTGACGTGCTTGTTTGAACCATTGTTCTTTCACCTTTCAATTTTATTGTTTTTGGGCGAGACCAAAAAAAAAGTACGAAAAATGCTATTGTCGGGGTTTCAAATCAGAACACCTTTGAGGAAGCGAACAATAAAAGAGCAAACACGCACGTGCCGCAAAGTTTCGAGGAGCGAAAGCTGGACCGTGAAAACAGCAAGAGGAAGCACGTTTCCTATATCGATATCGCGTCGACTGGGCAAGATAAGGCCGTTCCAGCATTGAAGAGTGGGGGCTATTCGCAGACCGTGTAGCGCAAAGGAAGTTCAGCAGCAGCGGAACGCAACACCGACGCCGATCGGAACGTGCGGCCGTCGGCTTCATCGGTGCGCATGTTGCGAACCGGCGGGGTGCCGTCACTGAACATCAGGATTCAATTGGACAGCGTTTCCTTTCATCACAAACAGCCAAACTCGCATCGCAATGGCCCAGGTGCCCTCCTACGCAGATTTCAGCAAGGACGTCAACGATCTGCTGGTGCGTGCGTGCGTGCATGCATGCGCCCCTGCCCCGGCCCCCACCATCTGGCCTGTGCCCGACTAATCATCCTCTTGTATGGCCAGGCCAAAGACTTCCCCTTCGCCGCCGCGAAGCTCGAAGTCAACGCAACCGCACCGAACGGCATCGTATGTGGCTTTATCTCTTCTGCCCACTGCATGATCTTACCCGCTCGCCTTTGAATCGTGCGAAATCTGATGGGCTTGTTTCCGCACAGAAACTTACCGTCAACAACGTTCGCAACTCTGCTGCCGGTGTGATCTCTTCCGATGTGAAGGCCAAATACTCGGATAAGAGCAATGGTATGCCGGCGGCCTAGTATCCCAAAATGTGCTTTGACATCTCGCGCCAGGGCTGACCATCACGAACACTTGGCACCTTGCCAACGTGCTGACGTCGCAAATTGAGTTGCAAGACTTCATCGCAAGCGGACTCAAGATTGACATTCATGGAAGCATGAAGCCTGCCGTTGGGTACTTCACGTCTTTTGGTTTTTTTTCACTTTTTGTGTCACTGTCCCCCCCTGACGTTGGCCTCTCCTGCCTGCGTCGCGCAGCACAACGGCCGCAAAGGCTGGGCTTGAACTCAAGCAGGCGAACGTATTCGCCCGGTCGAGCGTCGACTTGCTGGCAAAGAGTGGAGCTACAGTCCACACGGATGTTGTTGTTGGGTAATTTAGCAACCCCTTTGCCTGGGTTTTTTTTCTGCCCCCCAAGCTAACGTGCATATTCTTCAAGCTCCGACGGATTACTCCTTGGCGGCGACGTTGCCTACAACACCGAAGACGCAACCATCCACAGATACAATGTTGCTGTCGGTTTCAAGACCCCGGAGTACTCCTTGGGCTTTCACGCGTGAGTGCCATTTTGTATTGCCACGCCCCCGAATCCCTCCACCCCCCCGGCCGCCGGCGTGTGACGGCCCCTCACGATCTCTTAACTGACTGGTCGAATTTGCTTACAGGACAAAGAAATTCACCAACTTCTCGGCAAACTACTTCCACAAAGTCAGCTCGGGCCTTCTTGTCGGCTCGCGCGCCTCATGGGACAAGGTTGTCCTTCCAGACCAGGTCGCCATCGAGCTTGGCGCCAAGTACACCGTCGACGCCAACACGTTCGTCAAGGCCAAAATTGACAACTCCGGAAGGCTTGGCCTCGGCTTCACGCAGCTCCTGCGCTCGAATGTGAAACTGCAGCTCGGCGGCGTGTTTGACATAAACAGGTGGTACGAGTCTGCCAACAGAGTCGGCATTACTCTCGTCATTGACAATTGATCCGCGCTTCTTATTCGAAGCGAAACTGTTTTTTGTGGGGGAATTTCTTCGTTCTTTTTTTTTTCTTTTCTTTTTTGTTTTCCTCGTGATCCGTCCGTCGAATAATAAACCGACCGCAATCGTGGAGGTACAAAAAAGAAACAACAAAGCTTTTGCCCACCCGAACTATTTACACAACGGCGGCGAGTTCCTCCAGAATTTCAAGCACTCTTTCCACACTGTCTGCTTCCACTTTTACGCCAGCATTTTTGGCGCCACAGAAGACTTGCTCCATTTCGGCCGCGTCCATGGACGCGAACTGCTGCACAAAATCCCCGTCAATAAAGCCCACTGACTCGTGAGTTCGCTTGTCCGATGCAAACGTACGCCACCTGCGCGAAAGAAAGAAGAGAAAAAAAAATAATGGAGCGGGGACACGCAGATAGGTTGCGTTAGCGGTGAATTGCAGCACATCTAACTCGTCGACTCACTCAACGTGTCCGAAGCCCCCAACAGGAACAATGTGCTTCTGCATATTTGACTGCAGCCCGCTCAAAATCTGGAACGTTTCGGCTTTCACTGGGACTATCGATCCAAACGTGCCGCTTGAGGTGCAGAAAAGCATGCTGTTCGCTTGCATCTCATTCGGGTGCTCGGGGCCCGCACGCGACGCCAATGACCCTATAATACCCCCCAGACCGCCGACGCGTCAGATGAAACGTAAAGTTGGTAGCTAAGGAAATCACCTCGCTTGATGGAGTTGACAAACTCTCCCAAATGAAACATGCCCACCAATTCTAGCCTCCTGTGCTCTTCCTCCAGCGTGACCTCTGTCTGGCGACGCAAGGCGTACAGGTTGCTTCCAATCTCACCGACAACAACCAGGCCCTCATCGTTCACCGCATGAACGGCGGTTGTCCACGCTGGAAGATAATCTCGCGCAACGTCCACAAGACGCGCTTCGGTCCCGTCCATCGAGGACGCTGGAACGAATTCCAGCATAGTCACGGTATTCACAAGGTCGCCCACAGTCACAATTCTGCCTCGGACGGAAATGTAAATGGACTGTACAAAGCCGTATGCTGAGCACAACGACACGAAGGAGTAAATGTTTAAATCGGCGTCGTAAACAACTTGCAGAACTTGAACCTACGGACCAATATCAGCACGTACCCAAAAAACAAGGGGATCGGCCACAGTAACCTGACTTTTCACTGCAGCCACCACCATCCCGATTTCCAGTTGCGCCAACCCATAAACACAGCCAGATGTGGCAATTTCGCACACCAGTTGCAACTTCCGCATGCGCTTGTCAAACGCAAATGCAATCACGCGCCCGGCTTCCGGTTCCTCCTGACTGGAAACCGCGTTCAGAATCGCGGTTCCAACGACGAACAGGCTTTCCGGCGATTCGTCCGTGAATGATGACGCCGACATAGGAATCGAGCAAATCGACTGGGGAATCTCGTCGACCTTAAATTCAAATGAATCGACGCCTAACCGCCAAAACAAAAAAAAGTAATAATTTGAAGAAGTGAACGTAAGATTTCTGGCAGCAATTATTGGAGGATGACAAGCTTACATTCGTAAGTTTGGTTGTCGAACACTCGCAAAAAGCTCTGCTCGTTGCCGCTGGTGGGATCCACTATTCCCGTCAACACACCAAAAAAGCCACCTCCTTCCCACCACGAAATCCGGCGGGGGGTCTCTTGGAGAGGTATCTTTTGAATGTGTAACTTTTGAATGTTGTCCAAACTTCCGATTTTCAGCGATGTAGGGGTGGCGAGTGCTATTGCACCTGGATTCGATGGAAGACGAAATTGACATCCTGAAAGTACATTCTATGGAAGGACAGATTAGTGTACTTGAGCATTATTGGCAAGTCGAATCGGGGCAAAAACCTTCAAATTCAAGTTTGAACAAACTAGCTTGTTGTTGTTTCCAGCATAAAGCACGGTTGGCATATCTGACGCAGCGAAAACACAATCCCGATTCTCAGTCTTAAATGGAACGAGATGTAACGATTGGGTTCCGAGAACGAGGCGCTTTTTGCTGCCAACAATAACTCTTTCCCCTGCGGCATCCAGCGCGAATGCTACCAATTGGCCGTCCCCGAAGCCAACGAGCAGAAACGCAGTACCGCCCAAGCGGGCAAATTTGACGCTGCGCGGAAGCTGTGGTTCGGCTGCCGCGCTGTCATCCTCAAACACTACTCGCATCGAAGGAAGTTGCAAAATGCGCACCTTCGAATCCCCCCAAGTCCCCAAAGCAGCAAAGTTAGCCATCGTCATATCTGTTGGGGAGCTTATGTCAATGCAAGATGCTTGGCTTTCCGTTTGAACTTGGCTGCGACAAAAGTTAACAATTCTTACGACCGACAAAGTTAAAAATCCTCACATACCCTTTCAGTGCCAAACTTCCTTCTTGAATTTCGAAAAACAGAAGTTCGTTTCCGCCAGCTGCCACGAGGATTTGGGATGAATTGAACGTCCCGAGGGTTATGCGTTTGTTAGCAGGAGCGACCCACTCATCGAGTTTCAGTCTGTCGACACTTCGCAAAAGAGTTACTCTGGAAGGAGTAATCTGCCAAAAACTAAGAGTAAGCACACTTATAGCACCCAGAAGTACTGTTGAACCTGCACAAGTTGATCGAACTCGACATTGCCAAACACAAGCGTTTCTTCATCAAGGGCAAGACCAAGGCAATCATCAGCATCAAGTTCGTTACAGCCGTCCTCCACAAACTGCAACACTCGTGTCTCGCCAACGAATGAGACCACTAGCAAATCGTCTGATCCGGCACTGCTGCCGTCACTTGCACCAGCCCACAGACCCTGCACGCCGGAAACATCCTCCATTTCAAAGATTTCGACCATTCCTATTCCGTTGCTCAGAACTTGCAAACTGCCTTGCGCACCGGTTCCACAGCACGCGATAGCACGCCCTCGCTGAACAGTACCAGAAATTTTTGCACCAGGAAGACCATTGCTCTCGATAGTATTGCTTCCTAAATAGCTGGTACCGTCCGTATAAATGAAGTCAAAAATCGGTGCCGCGTTCGGAAAAGTTTCCAAAACGGCAAACGACTTTGGTGTCACCAACTCGTCCAGCTCAATCAAACACGACTCTCCAGAACTTGAGCCAATGTACACTGTCGTATCATCAAGGACGGCGATTGTGGAAGCCGGCGAAGTCTTTGGGTAAGTTAAGCGTTAAACATTCAGAAAAACAAAACAAAACAACTCAACTTCTCCGATTTTCGACAAGCGGCTATCTCCAAGCTGTAGTACAAACACACTGCCAATGCTGTCCGTTAGAAGAACAGTTTCACTATCCCCGAGAGCCATGCACACTCCAGGACATATCGAGCTGGTTTCGATTTCAAATCTAATGGATCCTGTCTTTTCTATGTGTGTGATACCATCGTCGTTGAAAACCAGGATTCCTGAATCTTTGACAGATATAAGCAAACTAGAATGCATTCGTAGACGCGCAAACCGGCGACAGCGAAAATTGAACGAGCGGTCAACGAAACCTCCAAAGTACTTCGCATTCCAAAAGTCGTCGGAATCAATTCAGCATTGGCTGCATCGACCTCATAGAATGCAATAGACCGATTTCCTGGAATCGTGGCATGCAGAACTGCAAGGACCGGACGCCTGCTGCTGGAAAATCTCTGGTTTCAATTCACAGCTTTCGACCGTCGACAAACAAACCTTGTTTGCTTTAGGAACGTGATGTCCAATATAACCAGTTCTTTTATTCTGACTGTTGCTGAATTTAAAGCGATAGACTTTTTCTTTTGCGACGGACTGAAGATATTCAAAAGGCCTTGGAAGGCATGTACAGCGACCGTATTTGTACGGGGATCAAACGCCGATAATTGCAGGCCCTCTGCAGGAGGAGATGCGGTCGGATTTGCAAACGATCCTGACGCAATGGTGGTGGTGTCGGTGGCAGGCACGGCATTTGCGGAAAGAGTCTCAGTAAGCGATATGTCGAGCAACGACCATTGGCATTTCGCGGAGAGCAGCAGCACTTTGTCGTGGGAGCCGTCGAGCTGTTTGGTGAGATCCGAATGAGCATGGGACAGGCAGGAATGGGAAGCGCTTTGCCTTGAGAACAAACAGGGCTGTGATGAAGGCATTCAGCGGCAGCTCGACTGGGATATACTGGCCGGCGGAGGATGAGGCGGGGTGGGAGTCGGAGGCGGAATGCGCAACAATGAGCCGCAGCACGGAGCCGTTGCTGCGTGGGGGGGAGGGGGGGATGGGGGGAAGGAGTGAGGAAGGCAGGAGTCAGGAGGGAATGAATGGATGGATGGATGGATGCAAAAGGAGACGAGACGAGAGACGAGACAGACCTGACGATGACGACGGGGAGCGGTGGGTTGACAGGGGCGTCCTTGGCGGGCAGCAGAGCGCGCACACACGCGACGGGCGCGGACGGGCGACGCAGCGACGAGAGCACAAACATGTTGGGCGATAAAAATCGGATTTGTTTTCTCAGCTGTCTGCGCTTTCCCACCATTATTCCCCACCACCCACTGCACTGCACTGCACTGCCTTCATGACACAGACGCCTGCTGCTGCTGCTGCCTCCTCCGCGTCCGCGCCAGACCCGCAGCGTGAGTGTCCCGTGTGCGTGCTTCTGTGCGCGCCCGTGCCCGTGCCCGTGTCGCCGTGTCCTCCGACGCTGATCCCCTTCCCCGCCAGGCCCCACCAACGACAAGGACAGGGACAGGGACAGGATGGTCCTCGAGGAGAAGGTGCGTGTGCGTCCCGTTTGCATTTCCCTCTGCCTCATGCCCAACTGCTGCTCCCCCAATCCCATCCACAGACTATCAACGAAGAGTACAAAGGTGAACATCGCGCTTTCTGTTCGGACATTCACACTCTGCATTGCCCACACCCTCTCCCTCTCCCCACACCCCACCCACACCCCACAATCACACGCGTACGCACACTCTCACTCTCACTCTCACCGCAGTCTGGAAAAAGAACTCCCCCTTTCTCTACGAGTGAGTAATCCTCCTTGCAATATTCCGCGCTTCCAAATCGTTTATCGTCCCCCCACAGCCTTGTCGTTACCCATGCGCTGGAGTGGCCCTCGTTGACTGTCCAGTGGTTGCCCGACATCGAAAGGTTGTCTTTTCAGCTTCGAACTCGGCACTCTTAAACGCATTGCCAGACCTGAAGGGAAAGACTATTCTGTACAGCGACTTTTGCTCGGTACCCACACCTCCGATGGCGAACAAAACTACCTGCAAATCGCTACCGTCCAACTTCCTACCGATGACGTTGAAGGGGATCCATCGAAAGCTTATGATGAAGAAAAAGGCGGTGGGTACTTACTTTTCGAAAACTTGGTATTGAACTATTTCATTCAAACAGAAGCGGGCGGTTACGGTGGCGCTGAATGCAAAATAAATGTCACTCAACGAATCAATCATGACGGAGAAGTGAATAGGTTTTTCACTTTACCCTTTACTTTTTTTTTTCCTTCCCTCAACTTCAAACCAGAGCGCGATACATGCCTTCAAACCCTAACATTATTGCGACACGAACGATTTTTGGACCAGTGTATATATTTGACCGCGCCAGACATCCAAACAATCCCAAGGATTCCGTGTGCAATCCAGAAATCAAGTTAACTGGGCATACAAAAGAAGGGTAGGTACAAGTACGACGGCTAAACAAAATCACTCAAAAGTCAACAAGATACGGAGTTTCTTGGCATCCGAAAACAGAGGGCCTTATTCTGAGCGCATCAGAAGACACGACGATTTGTCTGTGGTATGTAGCATGCCGCATTCTCGGTGTTTTTGATTGTTTTGAAGGGATATCAAGGGAAGCACCAAAGAGAAACGCGAACTTGAGGCATTTCGCACATTCAAAGGCCATTCTGCTTGGGTCGAGGTTCCTAGCTCTGAAGTTACTTCATTTGCGCTGATAATATTCAGGACGTTGCTTGGCATGAGTTGAATGAGTCTATTTTTGCAAGTGTTGGGGACGACAAGAAGCTGCTAATGTATCCTCCTTTTCTCAGTAAATAGCTCTAACAATGACCGTAGTTGGGATTCGCGATCGTCTTCGGATAATGTACCGCTTTCTCAGTGTGATGCGCACATGATGGAGATCAATTGCGTCGCATTCAATCCTCAAAACGAATATATCGTTGCAACTGGATCGGCAGACAAGGTTTATAAGACATTGATTCTATTTAACTGACAAATATGAAGACTGTCGTACTGTGGGATATGCGAAACTTCAAGTCGCGACTTCATACGCTTGATTCTCATTTGGACGAGATTTTACAAATCCAGTGGGCACCATTTTCGCCTACGATTCTCGCATCTTCGTCCGGAGACCGTCGTTTGAATGTTTGGGATTTGTCCCGCATTGGCGAAGAACAGTCCGCGGAGGATGCGGAAGATGGCCCGCCCGAACTATTGTTTGTGCATGGGGGGCACACAAACAAGATCAGCGATTTTAGCTGGAACCGCAACGAAGAGTGGGTGCTGTGTTCGGTGGCAGAGGACAATGTCTGCCAGGTATGGCAGATGGCAGGCAACATCTACGGCGGCGATGACGACGAGGGGGATGCGATGGCTGCTGTTCTTGAGTGATAATAGTTTGAAAGCAACATGATGCGGAAGTTGAGATTAAGGCCATGCAGGCAACGTACGCAAGGCGAAGTGTGCAAGCCATCCGTGCCTTGATTGGAATTTCCGCCCTCACAAGTACCCACCGAATTCGCGATGAAAGCATGATGGATAGCGTGTTTTTTTTTTAGAGACGCTATTGGCGGGACGCCCGGCGCGGTTACAGCTGCAGTTGTTGGATTGAATGTGGGATGTGCTGGCAACAACGCGCCTGTGTGAGTCAGTCCACGAAAAAGCGCAAATGGCTTCTGCCTCCTCGCTCGGCGGCCTCGCCGGATCGTCCCTTCTCGCGTCCGTCAAGTCCCTGCGAAACTCCAATGCCCTCGCTGCCCTGTCGAACTGGCACGCGAGCGTGATGGGCCACAGGGCCATGGGTGGGTGTGTTTGTGCACGTGCCGTGTGTTGTTTGACAGCACGTTCTTAATCGCCTCCGGTTAACAGGCCTCAAGCTCGACGACATGATCCCTGACGAAGGGCCGCTTGTTTCCGAAGCCTTGAGACGTCTTTCGCCGGCAGAGACCCAAGAGAGATTGTTCCGCTTCAAGCGAGCGCTCGCGCTTTCCGTCACTCAAAGTCAGCTGGAGGAGAAAGACCAGATCAGCGCTGCCGAGGTGGCTTACAACAGTTTCGTATATTGCGTGCGTACTAATAAAGCTCCTCCCCGCACCAGGACACGCCCTACCTTCGTCCACTTTTGGAAATCGTCGAAGCTGAAGTTGCCACAAAGGAGAATTTCGATCTTTTGTCGTCCATCCCGGAGCAATTGAAGAAGAGAAATAAGTCATCATGAAGCAAAGCTGGTGTCTTTCAAGATTGATTTGAACGAATAAAAAAAAAAGTTTCCTTTCCACCGTGTCGTTCAAAAAGTCTTGAAGAATGAAACTGTCTTTGCATTTCGCTTCGCCCGCTGAATACTGGGAAATTCCTTGTACTTCTTGGAGCTATCTCCTTGTTCTGATCGCATCTTTCCTACCGTCTCCTTTTCCGGCGGAAATGGTAGCGGTCGCGCTAATATTATGGAAAGATCCAATTCTGTTTCTGGCTCCAGATGGTCGGTGAGTTCCTCGATCGCTATGTCGAATATCTAAAATCAGATTGTTACTAGGGGGTCGGGTGCCGGTACACACGCGTTCTTACATGCAGCTCTCCAAATTCAACAACAGCTTTCACGATTGCATCTCTTGACAGCTCATAGTCGTCCACAAAGTTTTCTTTTTTCAGTGCAATAAACTAGTCGAATTGTGTAAAACTGTAAATATCCTGCTACGACGCTGTGATGAACAAACCTCCGACGACACTTTGCTGATTTCGTCAGCTCCGGAGACCGCAAACGCGCTTCCTTTTTGAAACTTGGCAAGCTGTTCAAGAATCCGCTTCTGTTTATCCAGTGTGTCTCGCTGCGATAATTCCCACTTTTCTTTGGCTGAAACTTCTTCGAGATCTGGCTGAAGCTCTTTCGCATTCACGGCTGGGACTTCTTCCTTGGAAGAATTGTTGGTAACGTCCGTCGCTTGTTTCTCGTCAGTAGCCTCCAACGCATTTCCAACAGTTCCAAAAGGCAATTCCTCGGCAACGGCCGGAAATTTGGTGCTCGTTGTGGAAATCGCCGATTCCTGCTGGGAAGTCTCAGGAAGAACTTCATCGGAGACTGCTTCCTCAGCATCGCCTTGAATGCTGATAGAAAAACCGCCACTTTGAACTCTTTGAACGCTTTGATTTCGGCTCTGTGAATTTGACGGTACGGCGACACTGTTTCTCTGTTGGTCCTCTACAGAGTCGGTAGTACGCCTTCGGAGGACAGATTGTGCTGTGGGTGGGTTTCTGTCCTCGTTAAGCGCTTCTTCAGAAACCTGTGAGCCTGCTCTATCTACAGGAGTTTCAGAGGCCGTTGGATGAAGCTCAGGGGTTTCGATGATGTTGCTGAGATTTTCATCCACTCCTTTTCCCTGAGTTCCGTCTTCTGTGGAAATATTGGTTTCCTCAGTTGGTAACTCGATGTTGTTTTCAGTTGACTGCTTGATTGGCTCGGTATTGCTTGGGGAAGTAACTTCTGAGCTTCCCACTTCTTGGCATTCCCTTGTGTCCTCAGGCATTGCCGGATCGTTCGCTGGTAACAACGGTGCATTTTTCATGCATTCCGAGATGAGTTCCACAATGCGCAAGTCGGTTTGGAGCCGTCTGAAAGCCTTTCGTTTAAACCAGTACTCTGCGGTTTTGATGGCAATTTCTTGTCCCAACGGCCCTGGAGCTCCCAGAACCGGCAGTTTCTCCGTGTCGAGAATTCTTCGAGACTTCTCGGTCAAAACAATCCGTACGCCAATTCCTATATTTATATGTGATTTTTGTTTGATTCTCAAGTTTCCTTATTTCTCTCGTTACCTGAAACCAGCACTTTGTACTTTTGCTCTTTCGTTTTAATTATCAGCGTTGCTGCAAGTGGTCCGATTGTCTGTGCAGTAGCTCCCAGAATGCAGCGGAGAGCTCTCCCGGGAATCAGAGTGACTGGTTCGGGAAGATGCAGCACGCAGGAATTTTCAGCATCAGGTTGAGCTTCCCAGTCAACATACTGCACAACATCTCCAGAATTGGACAGCGTGATTATGTGATAAACCTTGAGATCACATGGGCTTTGCCCTTTCGCCGCGTCATTAGCGTTCACCCAAAAAATTAGCCGCTCTTACCAAGATCGATACCGGACGGCGCGATATCTAGTTTAACTGTACCGCCAATACCGACAACTACAACCTCCTTATAGCTAACTCCACGGCATTCCACAATGAAACTGCATGCGAAGCGGCCAATCGCTGAGGGTTTGAAAATGATGTCCACATCAATGGACTGCTTCAAATCCAAAAATCCATTGGGCTGCGATACGGAATAGCTTGGATCTCGCATGGTGGGAATGTTGAAATGCAGGGGGACTTTCCCTTTGTTGAGCATCGAGAGCTGTTGAGTGTAAGGGAACCCAACGCCACAAACTCCGAAGTCTTGGAGATGTCGTTTTTAGATGCCAAAAAAAAAGAGCATTGAACTATTACCGATGTAAACAGTTTTGAGAAATAGCTCCGGAAACGCCGCCTTTCCTCTGACAATAACATTGTAATTTCCAATGTTTGTCACTAGTGTCAGCTGGGTTCGTAGTTCGTAACCGCCGGATGGACTCCATGATACAAGCAGTTCGGCCCAGTCTCCGCCAAGTACTTGTCCAAACAAAGGATGTACTTTCAACGGATACGCAGATTTGACTTGAAAGTCAAGGGGGAATTTCCCATAATTCTTGAACTTCAACGTCTTTGTTGTCGTGTCTAAAACAGGGCATATTCCGAGGCTCAGAAGTGAAAATTCTTCTGGCTTCAACAGCGATTCTTCACACTGCCCAACAACATCCACGTAGTAGAAGCTATCGATTAGGTCTGTTCGGACGACAAGTTTCTCGTTGAATTGGCAGACGGAATGTTTGACATGTGTAACAGTGACTTCGGCACTTTTCCCTGGAAGAAGCATCCCTTTGGAACCAGAAAGTTGGAACATGGACGGTTTGACACTGTCTCGAACAGTGAAGGAGGTTTTGACAGTTCCCACGTTTTTGATTCCCAGTTTAACAAACGGTCTTGTCACCCGTTCGAACATCCCAAAGTCCAGCAGCTCTGTTGAAAATTCCAGCTTCGCGGTTCCTGAGTGAAGGGACACGGGAATTTTGTGAGTCGAGTAAGGCGATGCCACCGTCATGATGACGGTCGATTTGATTTCGGCGCTTGGTGTGTAGGAAACAATAACAAAATGCTCGGAAAATGGATCGATGACCAATGACGGAGGAATGAACGCCAGATCCGGAAATTGCCGGTCGAGGTTGAACGTCACCGGATAATTGACGTCGCCGACGTTTTTTAGACCCAACTTTCGTTCGTATGAATTGCCAATCAAACAGTCGCTGAACTCCAGCGAAACTTTCGAAACTATCAGAACGGCCTCTCTGCCAAGACCTATGAGCTCAATTTCCCACAATTCCGATTGCGAGCCGATTGTCAGTTTTCCTGGCGCCGGGGTTTCTTCGTGTGGATTGAACACCAAGGAGAGATTGTAAGACTGCCCTGGAAACAATGAAATCCTCTCAGTTGGCCAATCTATTCCCTTGAAGAACGTGTCGGTTTCGTTCAACTCAAATCTAGTTAAATGCAATATCGCGTTTCCTTCGTTCGTTATCGGCAATAAAGAGACTGTATCCTTTCCGATCATGCAATGGCCAAAGTCAAACCGCCTGTATTTCGCTAAGGATGCCTTGGCATATCCACCGCCGCCGCTCATTTTCAATCGAATATGCTGGGAACAGTCGGGAACAAAAAGGACATCGTTTGTTTGGAGAGATTCATCGGTCGCCTTGAAAATGAACTGCACGGTGACTGTTTGTCCAACTTTCAACGAGCCTTTTGTGGGCACAACTGTCAGCGCAGGATTCGCATTTATGATCTTGTAGTTGATGTCATGGTGGCCGACGTTCGTGAACGTCCTCACAAGAGTTTCAGGCTCTCCGATCGGTTGACGGTAAAAGTCCAATTTCTGTGTGTCATTGCAGAATATACTGACAATCTTTGGAGTCGCAGTTAAAGCAATTTCGTAAGGCGAGGATGTGCTGTTGATATCTGACTTTATCAGCAATGTCGCGAGAACAGTATCTTCCGTCGACAAATTGACCTCGACGTTCACGCTGACCTCGCCAAACCCTGGGATAAGGCAATTTCCTGGTGTGACTTTTATGAAAGCCGGAACTAGTGGCGTCGACTGACTGGAAACTTGCGTGGAACTATCACAAGAATTTTAGGTTCCGAAGCCAGAAAAACAAAATATGAAGATCTTACGAAATCAAATGAAAAAAAGTTTGACGGCGCTTCATTTGAGTTAAATAATAGCTGCTTGCTGGCTTTCTGGTTCCGAATGCGGTGCCACCAAGCAGTCCTGATTTCCCAACATTCGAGGAAGATTTAGTTTTCCCCCGCTTTGCAGGCACGCCAAGAGCAGTAGTGCTGCCAAAATCGTTTACCGAGTCCTGCAAGCCATTTCGACCAATAAAACTGCTGCTGGATCCCATTTCATCGTTGGATTGAGGAATCCGAACTATCCGAGCTATGAGTTTCCAGTAATCTTTCGCATTGAATTTGTAGTTTAAATCAGTAATTTTGTTGTCGGCACAATAGCTAATCCTTGAAAATCCAGATCTTGGATCCATGTTGCTGTAAGATTCGGCCAGTTTGACGTAGGATGATGCACCTTCTCCTACTTGTCCAACCACCAGCCATTCAAAAACTAGGTTAGACGGAATTGACCCGCTGTTTACGATCGTCAGTCTTCTTGAGTACGTGAAATTACTTGCGATATCTCCAAAGCTCAAATCTCCTCTGTGCGATAATGAGAAGGTCCCACCTTTCCCTCGCATTTGGACAGTCATTTCGCAACAGTCAGATTTAAGTTTCATTCTGCCAGTTACCGGGGTAGAAGTTTTAGAGAAGAACTTAGCCGCAATTTCAACTGCTGTAGATGGCATGAGTCCCACGGAGAATTTTGAATTCCAGCTGCATAAGCTTTTTTTTTGAACGATTCTTGGTGCTCCTTTCTGATAGGGAAATGGTTCACCGATAGTTGAGATTGTGAAATCTGGCGAATCCGATTCCGCTTCAATTTCCATCGGGACCAAACCAATATTCCACAAATAAATTCTTCTCTCCGCATTCGCGTTGAATGGAACCATGTTGAAATCAAGGCATCGAGCAACGGCGTTTTTCTCATCAAGATAAACAATATCCAATTTTCCGATTCCTGGGGCATATTTCTTAAATAACGTTCATTCTACCGATCCTCACCTCCGGAACCGGTGAGCAAAACTTTCAGCGGAGAGCCCTCCCACAGGACTTTGAGCCACATTTGGAATCGTTCCTCCGAAGTTGGGTTGAAGAACACTTTTAGCGCAATTGAATTCCCAGGTCCGATAAATCCACGGACCGGATACACATCAAATTCACGGATTCCAATAGGCTGAATCAGAAAATCAACAGCAAAAGACCCTTCATTTACAAGCTTCAGCATTGATATAAACTCCGAATTGATTGGATGCACACCCAAATCCAGCTGAGGAGTTGTTAAAGGGCTTGAAAGCAAATTTTCATTGTTGGAGTCCATCAATGTTAATTTGGGAACAGCAGCACTGGCAAAAATATCGACATCCTCGTATTCTTGGTCGAAATAGATCCGAAATCGGATGTTGACTGCCGTGTCAACCTGCGGAAAATACTCCACTATAATATCGGTCTTTGCCATCGCCGAGCAGAATCCGTCAGGATTCACAACTTTAAGGCCTTGTCGATTGAGGTAGTTTATCCAGTAATTTGAGTCCTCGGTATCTGTCTCAATTATCTTTCCTTCGTGATCCCAATCACACTGAGCACCTTCGGGACGAATGTGATAAGTAATTCCAAGATTCCCAGAATTTGCAACAGTGATTCTCTTCCTGAAAACTCGATTCAAGCGACAAATACCAAAATCTAATCTTCGTAGGGGTGAAACCAGCTTAAATAGCGCTTGGCCACCATACCCTCTCAGGTATGTGGACACAATTCGAAAATCATACTTGATAATCTGCGATAGAGTTTAATGACTTTTGAATATCCAATCATCTTACCATCCGGTACTCGTAAAATGCAAGCTTTTGGGGAGTAAATACGACACAAACTTCCATTTCTTCATTAGTTGGCAAAGAACTTTTGGGATATTCAACTGTGAACACAGGGATCTTGGACGATGCAGGTCTTTTGATCCCGTTTTCCACCACCTTCACAACTTCAACTTTTATGGACACTGTCAGGTTGATATTCCCATCGTTTTTCATTGTAAAATATTGTTTTTGATGTCCGTGCACTGCACAAACACCAAAGTCAAGCTCTTTAGTTACTGACGGAGGCGAAAATAAAATTTTCGGCACACCAACGGTGCCGTATAGTTGTATCATGAAATAGTCTCCGCGTGCGTCAGAAGACCGAAGAAATACTTTTACATCAAGAATTTCAATTTTTTCGGGAATATATGTCAAATAAATATCCCGCTTCGACTTTCCCGGCATGATAATGCTTTTTCCCGAAGACGAACCAGCCAAACTGATAGCTGGGTGAGAGCAACTAACAACAATTTCGGCTTCAGCGCAACCTTTGTTTTCGACAAATATTGGTTTCGAGTTTTCGGACCCGAAAAGAGCGACCCCGAAATCAACAACTTTTGTCATTACCACTATATCGGGATACGACGCCATTCCAACCACAGGAATTACTTTTGGCTTTAAAAGATAAGTTTCTTCGCTGTTCAAGGTGATTTTGAGATATGAGTTGACCTCCCCTGCTTTCCGAGGACTGAAAGTTACACACAAGTCAACTGTGCCATTCCCGTCAAGAATTCCTTCTTCGGGATCAGCAACAAATGTCGATTGCCCGCATTCGACAAAGTACTTTGTTGGAAGTATTCCTTGATTTGTCATTTGTAACCTGACAGTTTTCGCTGTGTCAACTCGCAAAACACCGAAATCAACCTTCTCGTCACTCAAAACGATTTCACTGCTTGCACCAACGCCATGAATAATAATTTCCTGCGAATGAAAATCTTCGACAGAGAGTGACAAAGCGTTAGTGACGTCGTATTGCGGAAGGTTGGGGCAAAAAGCAACTTCGACTATCTGAACATCCAGTGGCTTCAATATTCCACTGGTAGGATAGAATCGCACTGGGTTTGTTATTGCCTCTTTGATTTGTGGCAAAGGTCGTGGACTGCATTTGGTGATTGGGCTGTAAGACAATGATTTGGTTTTAAGAGTCCAGGCCATGGCACAGGAGCCAGTATTTTCAAAACATATTTGATCCATCTTTGTAAATAGTTCAGCGAAAAAATTGCTTTGTTATTATCTCACATGTTTGCTATGAACTGCTTTCGTCCCAAATTCAACTTTTTTGGTTGTGATTTTAAATGCCGGCTGGATAATTCCCCGACCCCACAAGGAGTAATTTTCCGCTTCTCCAAAGCTGCGTTCGGTTTCTATTTTCATCATTTCAGTGAAGCATCCCTACGTCAGTTTGTTGTTAATAATATTATGCCAATTCATCTCATCATTGCCTTTTGAGTTCCACCGAACGTCAACGCCAATTTAAAACTCTGAAACGGAGCAATCCGAAGAGGAAAATATTTGCTGACAGGCACTGTTTGAGCATGCACTGCCGGGGGTGCAACAGATTTTGTTCTTCTTTGATTCTTTTTTTTGACTTGTTTCTTTGTTGCTTCACCTTCTGGTGGGACAGTCGTGGCAACTTTCATGCTGTCTTTCAACTCTTTTAGTTTGTAATCAATATCGTCCCAGTCTGTTTCTTTCAGCTCCCAGTACTTTTCAGAATGCATTTCAATGTCGAAGTCAAAGCTAGGTTCTATGTCATCCGCGAATTTCCAAATCAAGTGCCCATTTTCAGCCACTACTATGTTCTTCACTATAATATCGAATGTTCCGACATTTTTAAATTCTACTATCTCTGTTTTCGAAGAATTTTGTTCAACGAACTTGAAGTCAATCAGATTCTTTTCTTCCATGGGACCCATCAAGCTCGGATCATTGTGCAAGGATTTGAGCGGTTCCACGATGTTCGTTACCAGTTTCGAAAAACCAGCGTTGGCAAATATCGGAATAGCTCGAGTAGATGAATCTGTGCGGATCCACAAAAACGTACTGTAAAATCTTGGTGAACCGGTACCGAATGTTGCATTCAGCATGACTGAAGTGTGTGGTTGAAGAGCCGAATAAAGTTTATCCACTTTGAACGGTGACTCTATAAATGTTGATATCCGACAATCAATCATATGATGGTTCCCCAGCGTCAAAGCTCTCTGACTGATTTCGTCGTTTTCGATTTCTCCGAAATTGACAAAATCTTGATCTACTTCGACATCTGCTGTTCCTACTTCGCAGAAGAATTGTATCGATGGCAAGTCCCTTTTAGACCGCGTTCGGTGGTATTCGTTGTTGATTATGTGATAAACCGGATCAGTGTACGTGTGCAGCAGTCGGCCACCATAATTGCCGGTGCTTGTGGCTTGAAATTGGACTTCGATTGTTGCGCAATCAAAAGGTTTCAAATTTATCCTGTGTTAAAAATGTTAACTGAGCAGACAATCTGCAGTGTAACCTTGAATTAGTCAAACCGAACGGACACCATTCCACAACTGGGCTTTCCGTGTCGGATATCGATTTCAGTGAACCCGCAACTACTTTTCCCTCCCATACAAGATCCAATGGTGTCTTGTTGCTGATTAAGATCTTTCTTGACGACTTTTCCATTACTCGCACCGGTGAAAATTGAATTGTATTTGCATCCTTGCGAATCTCCATTGTAACAAGATCTCGCAAAATACCATGTAATCCTGAAGACGCGACCCCGAACGTGTCATCGAAAACTGCAATTTGTCCCATTAAGGCTTTCCCTTCGTTTTCAAGAAATACATCTGCCGCCATTCCTTTCCCATCGAATCTTATGGGTATATCGATGCTCGTAAAAGCATCTAGATCACCTTCCAAAGCGATATTGGTAAAAAAGTTTTCCGAGATTGCGATATTGTACTTCCGACTGCTCCCAGACAAGTTTGTCAAAGTGACATATTCCCAAACATCTCTTCCTTTCGTGTTCAGACTCCCCCCAAAAATTATTTGAACTGGCGGATCTAATTCGAATACATCTGAAGCTTTCATGTCGGCGATTTCCTTCATCGGGGGTGTTTTAACTGCAATTGGTTTTGCAGTCGGCAGTTTCAACAAAAAATGTCTGATATCCGCGTACGAAGAATCTTTGGAGCTGATAAACATTTCGTTTATCGAGACCGCCGACAAGTAGTGAGTGGCGACAACCGCTTTTTTGGGCTTTGTCAGGGAAGTAATTAAAGTAGTTCTAAATGTGCCCACGAAGGCAGATTTGAATACAAGCTCTAAAACAAGGGTTGTAAATGCAGGTATTGAAATGGTACATCCTATGTTGTCGGAGGTTTCGAATCGCTTGAACTCCACTTGTGTTTTTGACAAGCCAGAATGTTCTCGGTCAATCAAACGGGCGCTGAACGGAGAATCAAGCGGAAATGACAGCTGTACGTGCCCATGCGTGTTTCCGATATTCCTTATCGGGAAATGAACCGATGATGAAAGCTGCGATACTGTCACCGGGAAAGTTATTTCTTCCATCACTGGCACGGAAACAAGTGGTCCCGATGCTGCTACAGCAGAAACAGACATATTCGGGCTATTCATTGCATGTATGCGCAAAAATTCATGCCTCAGGCCTGTGATGAACGATAGAAATCCAAGGTTTACGCGCTGCGCTTCTCTTGGCTGAAGCGTAATACAGTTCACGCTTGTGATTTCATCTGTACTGCACTGTATCCTGATCGGTAATTTACTATCGCCCTTATTCTCCAAATATAATCTTCGAGAAGCCGCATTGTAGAATATGTCGGTAGGCCCAAAATCAATCTTTGAATCCCCTATTTTCAATGAAGGTCCACCGTATCCTGACAAGTCAATACTTACGACGTCGCCTCCCATGGCGAAAATGTAGAGTTTCTCAGTAAATCTACTCTCAGCAGTCGGTTTGAAAACAACCTTTATAGCTTTCTTCTCTTTTGGTAGAAGAACCGGTTGCGCAAATGAAAATGGAACGGAAAACGAAGGCTCTTCTTCGGGATCGGTTTCAGAAACCATTAAAATACATGGGCATTCCACAGCCAGCATGTTTTGAATTAAAACTGTGGCAGTCCGTGAATCTTCCTTTGGGCAGTACCCGAAATGTATAGACGGCGGAAACACTTTCAATGATGGAGTATTAAATCCCTTGAGTCCGATTCTGAATTACACTTGTGAGGAAAAAACCGCATATATTTGAACTATTACCTTTCAAATGGCAGTCCTTGCGCACTTCGTATTTGAATAAAACCGGTAATTTCCGAATTCTTTCGCGGAACACAAGGTTGAAGCGCGAAATTCACCTTCACGCTCACTGATTCACCTTTCGCAATTCGCCCAAACGAAGGTGTTGCTGAAAAATACTCACTTGGGGAAACCTAGTGATTCATAAGTCCTACAATAGCATCATGATACGCCTACCTGCAAAAAAAACTCCAGATTCTGATGTGTAGATTTATTTTGCAGAAATATTTCTTTTTTAAAAGGATGCCGGTTAAACACAATGCCACCAGGAGCAAGATTGAACGAAAGCTGCGAGCAATCTACGAAATCCGGGGCTTCGTTGATGGTGACCATTTCTTTCATTTTGTCGGGGGCTTCAGTAGATTGGGAAGCTGAATTTACCTTGCCTGTCACAAAAGTTATGTACAAAAGATAAAGATCAAACCCAATTCTCTTGCATCAATACCTATCAATGGGGGATTCCAATATTTTTTTGATTGGGATTTGAAAAATTCGACTGCAAAACCGCCATTGCTTGCACGCTTTTGTCCATTGAAATGGTTTTTGACGACACCATCAGAGTCAAGGAAAGACTTCCTTTTCTTAGCGAAGCCTGTGGCCAGGTATGGCGTGGCCACCTCTTTTGAACTAAGTGACTGTAAATTTTCGTCGGAGATCTGAGTGCAATTAGAGATTGAATTTCTGAAAAATCTCAAACTTTAGGATACCAAACACTCCAAAAAGCCGACAGCTCTTTTTTCATGAGTACTTTCATAAATTCGCCAGTTTTGGGGTCTTTCGATTCCTTAGAACTCCTTTCGTCAAAATCCGCAGTATTTTCTGCAAAGGATGTTACAATCCGCATCGCATTTCCGACAAAGACATTCCTGCAGTTTCGGATTGTTTAGTTTGATCCATTGCACTTGGTTTGGAGAGTTTGTTCCAATCCGCGGGTATGATACCGGAAACTTCTTCTTGGTTTATTGCCACCGACGACACCTCCGATAACCTTGCGATCACTTTTCGAAATTTGGTTTCCACGCGAATACGATTTGCGTTTGTCACAGGAATATGTCGGGCAATCGCACGCACAGATATTACCCTCAGCATATTTTCTACGGAAGCACTTCTGAACACTGTCGACGACTTCTGGTCAAGCAATTTCGACAAAATCACATCAATGTAAGCAATGAAATCGTCTTCTTGTGCTTCAGGGATGCTGAAAACGCGCGAAACAGCCGAGAGCAGAGGTGCGCTTTCGCGTGCGAAAGTTGTCTCTGACTCTTCGGTGTTTTTCTCTGACGATTCGCATTGATCTGGGGAGAATAGACAACTAAATTTATGAACCAGAGATATGAATGCGTGCTTTCGAATTGGCGTTGACACTGGAATCGCGGCCTGGAGATTCGCCAAGACTTCGGACAAAGCTAGAGCCGCTGTACATCGCCCAACAGAAGTCTGGTAGATCAGATGGTGAGAAGAATATGAGACAGAAGGAAAACCGTTTCTCCGTTAAGTGCGTCAGTTAGAGCAACGACCAGCCGTCGATGCAACCGTTCATCAATCAGAGTACGATTTATTGAATGCGAAGTGCAGGCAATAGCTTTAAGAGCTGTGAGCCTGATTGCGGGCTCGTTATTTGACTCGAGTTCGTCAATTAAAATCTCCCAGAGATCTTTGTACTCCGACAGTCTGTAAAAATTCTTCCTTGAAGCATCAGATCAAAATCAAAGAAGCAATTGAATATGCCCACGTAATCATTGGCCAGAATTTCTGCAGCCTTCAATATGGCGCCAGCAGCGTTTTTCATATTTTCCAAAAAATTGTCAGTGAACAGCAATGGAAGGCATAAAATCGCATTCATAAGGCGACCACATCACCTTGAACACATTTCACAGGCATCTTGGCTGATCGATGAAATAAAGCTTTCTCAATGTCTGACCATACCGTATGTTGCAGTCTTTCGGTAACACACTCGTCAATTTTTAGAAAGAAAGACAGTTCGAGTTTTTAAGCCGAAATAGTCATAAGAAAAGTCCTCAGAAATCATTGGTTGGTGCATGCCCAGTTTTTTAAAACCTACTGTTGTGAAAGCCGGCAATAACTGTTGAGAACTGCTTGTTTGTTTGTGGAATATGGCACAACGATGCGAGCAGCTAGCGTTTCATATATATGCGACCGTTTCAGCCAGATCAGTTCGACAGTGGAGATAGCACTTCGAAGTTCTGGCTGGATGCGTGCTGTACTGATGTCCGCGGCGGCGGGCGCCTAAAAAGAATTTGCTTCGCAACTGTTCAGTCCTCTCTGATTTCATTACATCTCCCGACACCAAACATGGTTTTAAATGCTCACAAATTCATGCTACCACCGAGCAAGCGTCTAATCTCCCGCTTCTGCGCATCGCCTAACCCCGTCGGAAATCTCACTGCCACCGCTACTATCAGGTTGCCTTTGCTCCCGGGGCTCTTGCTAATTGGCATTCCCTCTCCTCGTAAGATTCGCGTTTCAGAGCTGTTTCGCAGATTTGCCAATTCAACATCGATTTTTCGTCCATCCAGAGTCTCAATATTGCGTTTAGCTGACCCTCCACACAACACGTCCGCAAGGTCTACTTCCACTACGCACCTCAAATCATCGCCATCTCGTGTGAACCGATGATGAGGCTTCTCTTCGACAACAAATTCGATATCTTGAAAAACATCACGTGCAATTTCATCGCCTTCATTCGCATAAGTCAGTTTTGTGCCAGCTTTCCAGCCAGGTTTCAGTGAAATGGTTAATATCTTCTCTTGGACGCTTCCGTCGATTGTTTTGCGAGTGATTTTCAGTTTTTTTGAGTTTCCCAAGTAAAGATCTTCCAGAGAACAAGGTAATACCCTCTTAATTGGTTCGGGTTTTCGAATGGATGAGTTGTTCCCAGTTGTACTGCGTTTCTGGGACGGCATCGAGCTAGTAAAGCCTCCTGGAAACCCTCCTGGAAGGCCACCAGAGGTCCTACCAAATGGAGAATTACGGTCTTCATCGCTGTCGATATCCATTCCCATTCCGCTTGAAAAGGGGCTTGAACCTCCAAAGAACTGGGCAAAAATCTGTTCCGCTGAAACAGAAAATCAGATTGACGAAGACGATCGTATCAGTCACATACCTGCAGACGGTGTGAACCCTCCACCAGTCGAAGCGAAGTGAAATTGGCCACCCGGGAAAGCGCCACCTGGGAAAGCGCCGGAGAAACTGCCCGGGAACCCGCCCGGACTATTACCGCCAGCGCCTTTCAACCCATCAATTCCCACTTGATCGTAGATGCGTCGCTTTTCTGGATCACTCAGGACTTCGTATGCTTCGGCCAGTTCTTTGAACTTTTTATCGGCTTGCTCCTTATTGCCAGGATTTCTGTCAGGGTGCCACTTGAGTGCAAGTTTGCGGTATGCTTTTTTCAGGTCGTCGTCAGAGCAGCCTTTGGATACGCCGAGTACTTTGTAATAGTCAGACATTTCAGATGAAGGACTGTTGTTTGTCGGCATAAGGGACGCGAGTGTGAGAAGGCACAGAATGGAGAGAACCAAGGCTATGAATAAGGTGTTCCGATTGAAGTAGGAGACTCACGTGATTATATAAAGGCGAGACGAAGAATGTTACGGGAAGTTTTTCGCCGGTTTGGAAGATTCGAGAAAGGTGTTGCACACCAAAAGGATGCCTTTTCTTACTTTTTCAAAGATCATTTCCTTGTAATGCTTAAAAATGGGGCACGCTGGGAACCTGAGCGCCCTCATAGGCGAAGAGAGCCATGTGGAAGGCAGGGATTGAGGTTTATTCTTTGCGCGGATAGCTCGGCTGGCTGGACCCGTGCCTTTCGTCCCTTGCACGTTGCATGGCTGTGGCGCCGCATACTCGCGTTTTTGCTATTTGTTTCTGGCGCTACGCACAGCATCGGGATTGCACCCGACTAGAACACTTCTATCCAGTGCGCTTCCGAACTCTGTCCACTTCGTTATGAACTATCTCCAAGGCCACGGACACGCAACTGTGTGGTATAAACCGTGATATGTGGGACAGTTGTGCAGCGAGATAGCGTCTGCTCTAAAGGATTCTTTCTGGATCTCATTCGCCTCAGATTATCACCAAATTCAAATGCCTCCGCCAAACTTAGTCAAGCAAAGGAACCCAATCGAAGTGAATCACACCGGGCTGAAGCTAATAGCAAATATGTCGGACGAGGAGTAATCCATATCAGCTATCCGTGACGAGTGAGTTGCAGTACGCCAAATGTACTTGCGGTAAGAACTAAAGCACAAACTCCGACATATTAAGCCTGCCTTTACGAATCGCGAGTTACCGCTGCTAACAGACGGAGAACTAAGTTGGAGCAAAACACTACCGTCTGAGCCGACTTTGCAATTGGCAAGGTTGCATGGTTGCTAACAGCGATGCCTTGGAAGGTGCGATGCATAAATGCGGATTCAATGAACCTGTTTGTAGAAGCTAGTTTCCTTTTGGTGCTGAAAAAGCGCATCTCGTTGTTGGCGCAAAATCGACCGGTAACCATCCGTTCGCTGAAGCAGTGTCGGTCGCGACATAAGCTGAAATCATAATTTAAATATAACACTGCGATTAAAGCGTTTGTGTCCTTCGATTCATGAGATATGAGGTTCGCACCACCAGAAATATACTACATTGTGAAGTAATTTCCTCATTCCACTTGCAACCCAGGCAAGTCTAATTTCGCACCCATTACGCCCGCTTCTGCCGACTGCATCGGTTGGTTGAGAAACATCTTGAGCTGTGTGCGAACTTTCGCTGAAAATTTTCTGGCGCTCTTCGCTCGTGGACTTCAACAGGCAATTTCTTCATTTGTTTGTACTTTCGGACTCGTCGCGAGAGGACTGAAAACTATTCTTCAGCTCCAGACGGTTGGACGTGCAACCTGGAACGGCAAATAGACGAGTTCTGTCTGGATTCTTAATGCGATTTGCAAAGGAACAAGGCATCAAATATTTGCTGGTCACCGTCAGCGTCAAAATTTCCATGCAAGATGTCGGGGTTTGAAACCCCCTTAATTTCCACGGAGCAGCCAGTTGTTTGTGAACATCGAACATCTGGAACCATTCAGGCTCAGACTAATGAGCTTGTGTAGCAAGAATTGAAGGAATTAGACTCCAGAAAAGTACAACGTTGTTCAAAACGAAAATGCAGCGACACACCCAACCAAGAGGTAAGTGAGGAATAGCACGACGGCCGAGCCGCTTGTTCCAGGTTGCAATCGTACATCCTTCGCGGCATCCGGGAAATATAGCCTGCAGTCGCGCCCCGAAGATGCACGGAAATGTGTGAGTTTACTCGAAAATCGAAATGGACGAGGAGTTGCTGCTTGTCCGCAAGCCCGTTCGAAAGCAGAAGCAGAAACCAAAGAGTGGCAGAGATCACGACCATCAAAAGCATCAGCAACAGCTTAAGCAAGACAAGGAGCTGCTGGAGCGTCAAGCACATGTTGTTGACCCTCCTCAAACAAACACTGCTAGCTCAGTCGCCGACCAGGCCGAACCGTCAGCACCTTCGTTTGACGCCTTGCGCTGGCCGAACGATGCTTACACGGAAAATGCTGCATCCACGACGGAGATGGCTGACCTCGAGTATCCGACTGTGCCATCGTACCAGTTTTCGACTCTTCCCCAAGAAGTGAGGTATCCGCACCTTCACCCGGATGATACCGATCAATCAGGCGAATCTCTGTTTGTTTCCGATGGACCTTCTTTGGTAGGGATGGAAGACCAGACCACACCGACAGCCCCACCAATCGATTTGCACGAAAACGTATTGCAAACCCTCGTTCCAGTTCCACTTGACGACCAAATTTTACGTATGGTATTAATTCTGATTTCTCTGATTTAATGATAATGCAGGCAGGATGTACCAAAATTCTCGGATTGATGTTATGAATTTACAATCAGACGACTTTTGCGACGACGCGAAATTCACTTTACGACGAGACGAATTTTACGCAGCACTCCGGGAGTATGAGAGCTCGTTCATGAACCATGAGCTTTCGGATGAAAAAGTCAATTCAAACCTTTCGTTGGCGACGACAACTGCAAACAAAATATGGACTATGAAGAAATCTACGCAAAAGCTGACAGCTCAATGTTTGGACGGTACCAACCTCGTCCATATTGTGAATTCCGAATCTGCGGAATTAAATGAAGAGAACTTGAAGTTTCTGGAATCCATCTTAACTGTCGAATTCAAGAACTTGCAGTTGAAAAAGAAAGAACATTTATTCTATATGAAGCTTCTCAAGTTATGGATACAGTCGTTCATTGACGAGGCGCTGTGCGAAATTGATGAGGAATATTTGGCGACTTCTAGTGTTCAGAGTGAAAATATCGACAAGCTAAAGAGCTTTCTGGATGTGTTGTTTTACTTCGAACGTCCAAAGGGGATCGACTCGAATTTTTCGGTAAAAAAACCTTCTGACTCTAGTGCGTTCGTCAGAGATGTTCGTGGATGGATATCGCACATAGTTGGATTCTTCAATAAGGTTGCCAAGGATCATCACAGTCATGTGCTACAGCATGTGCTGCGATGTCCAGGTGTCGGGTTGTGGGGAAGTTGGTTCATCCAGTGGCACCCACCGACGTCTTTAGTTTGGTCAGACGCGTTTCTTGACCGCTTCCTGTCCGAAGTTCATTTCTTTTTGAGTCCATTGGAAGAATTACGGAAGCATCAGAGCGTGAAAGATATTGGGCACGAATATTTAGTCGAAAGTTACAAAGTCTTGGAAGAAAAAGAGGAATGGATTGTTGTGGAAGAATCTGAAATAGCAGATTTGGACACGGTAAAGGCTCAGCTCACGTTTCTTTCCGATGAAGATTACTCTGTGTTTTTCAATCAATTCAACTTCGATGCAATGTATTACTCGTTTGTAGAGTCCCAAATATATCTTTTCAAGGGCGGGACAGGGAAGAAAAAATGGGAAAGGGATCGCTTGCTTTTGAGAATATTCGCTGTTACTCATTTTATTCTTGAACGGCTTTCGAGTGGGCTGTTTTTATTTTCAGCTCGGAAATATCGAGAAATACTTGGCTTGATAGCAAATGCAGTGGTAAATGTTGTGAAGATACTTCAAGATCGCATAATTGGCTGTTTTACCTTGGAATTCGACACCTTGTTGAACGTGACAGCAACTCTCACAACATCATTGCAATCCGAAATGGACAGTTGCTTTGTTCGTGCAGCTTCAATATTGCTGAACCGAACCCGTGCCGGAACTTGGGAGTACCTCAAGAACTTACCATGTCGATTTCTTTCCGGTAATTTTTCTTTAGATTCGATGCAGATTTGACTAGGATTTCCGGTAGACTACATGAAGTTTTTCTTGGTTCACGGAATCTTCTCAGGACAGAAGGTCAATATTCGCAGCCTTTCGCGAGGATTTCAAGACGAATCAACTTTTCGCGACGATGACATGAAAGGCATTTCGTCTGCAATTGATTCCAACCCAATTGAAGCAAAGTACTTACTGTCGTTCTTGACGAGGCTTTGCACAGTTGGCGCCGATTCTGGATACCAGCTTCGCTTGAAGGAACTTGTCGCAAAAATCCTTTTCCATTTTGGATTTTTGGAAATTGAGCACAGAGACTCACTGAAGTCCGATTGCGCTGATTTTCTTGCGACGTTGTGCTCAACCTCGCCCCAAACGATTTCGTTGATAACATCGTGGACCAGGAAAAATTTCCCAGCGATGGGACATTTAAGCTCAAATCTCTATCAAAGGCTTCCTGTGTCGTTGTGGTGCCCCACTACTGCCGATTTCGATGGTTTTGTGGCCATGCTTCGAAGCCCATCTAAATCCGAAAAGTTCAAACTTGCTCAAACTATCATTCAACATCTAAACTGGGGCCTGAAAGAAGAGTCCACTGAATTATTCATTCCGCGGTCTTTTCACAGATTTCTTGCTTTTGCTTTATGCAACTTGTACTTAGACAAAACGGTCAAAGCCCCTCTTTTTTCCATCAACAACGCCTTGTCCACCTCTGCTGCACTTTCAAAAGGACGTATATCAGCGTTGATTCCGTCAAATGATGGGGACTTTTACGATTGGTGCTGGTGAGAATTGGTTTTCCTGAAGAAGATTTTACAATTTATTCAGGGCTACTGTGATTAGACTGTGTTTGTACCAAAGGGCCACATCCAGAAATACGTACGTTTTAGATGCGGATTTTCTGGGTCGGAGCAAGCCTTTCGAAACTTTGGAGAGCGCTCAGTTAGCCACTCTACGTGGAGCGATGAAAACTGAATCATTGGCTGCGTACATTTTGCTGATGGTCTCCGACATTGGCCATTCAGTCATTGCCTTCGAAAAAGACGGTTGGGCGATCATGCAGCTTTTGCTTGATGACAAGCGATGGGAGTCGATTATCAATGTAATCAACAGCTTGTTTCTGTCATTTGTCAGTACAGAGGGTATTTGATTGGCAAATGAAAGTGTTCTAATTCTTTGCCAGGGTTTGAATTCATTTCCTCCAAACGATTTGCAACATTTTTCTCGGTTTTCCTCAAACAATGCAAACGAGAGTTAATATCACTCTCAAGCCTGTGCGAAGGCACTTCGAGTATGGACATCGAATCTTGCGTCCGCTTCATGACCCTATGGACCAGAATATCATTTATAGATCCCTATTGGATGAATAACCGTGTTTGTTTGCAACTACTGGACACTATTGCACAATTTGCCATGGAAAACGGCATTTGTTCTCGAATGTGTGATGAATTGCAAAGAGAGTATGTGCGCCTGATTGAATTGCGGAAGTTGGGTTCGTCACACGGCGGGGAAATGTCATTCCTTCACCCCATCGAAACTTTACATGTTGTGGCTTCAACAATTGGTGACTATCTGTCGTCATATCCAACGCTTGTTTCCGGGAACAATGCTGACTGGTACACTTCTTTACCCGGTGCGAATCGGAAAATTCCCTGTGAGACAGAGCTGATGTGGTTCGCGTTTGTTGCTCTCATGGCCGAAACCGCAGAGGAGGCAAATTTGCGGGATGAAATTGGAATCTCACTCTCGGAAGATAGCCAAGTACCAGTTTCTCAAGTTGTGAGGCGTTTTGATGAAAAACCTTGCGAGCTGTTCGCAATATACCGGTGGTGCAATCAAATATTCGAATGCCCGATTGACCATCCTTTACTTCCGCTATTTATTCAGGTACAATTCTGGGATTTTTAGTTTGATTCGGTTTTTGTTGACAGCTCTTCAGGAGTTTTTCATTCTATATTTTGAAAAATGTTCAAATCCGATCGTTGCCATGAACGAGTGTTTTGGGTTCAGATTTTTCTCTGAATCACGTCACATGTTGGATCGATTGCAAAAGCGTCTTAACCAATTCATATCTCAGCTTCATTCTTCTGACTCAGCGGAAATGAGATCACTCATCAGTTTGCAAAATGCCGCATTACTGTGGCTTCAGGATGCTTCGCTTCTATCCACGAAAATCCACTTGGGGCATTTGAATCCTAGCTACTGTCCGGCAGAATTGGGTGCTATTATTCATAAGACTCCAGGAACTTCTTGCGAGCTTTGGAAGCAATTCTTTCCAAAAATTTCTGTCTCACCGAAACAAAAGACTACGCGATTTTCTGATCCACAACAATCGCCAGGTGCTGGTGACGATGAGTTAGTTGTCAAGGAGACTTCACTGCCCGGGATGCCATGGGTTTCCCGGAAACCAATTGCAGTTCCATTTTCCCAAATGACTATTGCTTCGGCAACACAGATTCTTAAAAATGACTTTCAAGCGCTGCTTTTGAAGGCGCAGGATTCAGCAAAAGTCACGGCTTCGCAGATTAAATGTGACAAGGATTACTTAGAAGGCCTTAGCCAGATGTACGTGAACAACGTAAGATCTGGGAGATATGAGCGGCGATGTGGCCCTTCTTGCCTTGGTGCTGCGCAGTTTCGGTTTTCATTCCGAGAAGTTCAAGTTCAAAACGACGTGATGCACCGTCAGCGTGAAAATAGGGCACAATTTGACTCCCTTGTTGGTTGGGACAACGCAGATTCTCGTGTTACAGTTTCCGTTCTGCGGATTGTTCGCGCTGTTGAATGGGCTGCAAAAGTCAATGAAGAGCAAAAGTCAAAGATTTCCAGCGTATTCGTGGATTTTCTATTCAAAGTCATTGAGCAGCCAGAAGATATCCGTCAATATCCTCCACTAATTATGGTCGTGCAGAGAACGATTGCTTTGATTGGAGGACGTTATGTTTTCTATTCTGCAGACAGCACTCGCCGGATTTTCAAAATCATTCAGCGGACTGGAGGATCAGCTTCCAGTGAATTTTTGATTGAGGCCTTTAATCCTGCGGTGGTTTTGGACGAGTTTTGCGAAATGTATGGCGAATTGTCCAGTCGACCGGAATTGTCCGTGGCGACGTTACAGAAATTTAATTTGATAGCCTGGCTTGACAACTCCTCGCCTGAGAAGACGTCAGAATTTCTGGAAACCCTGCTCACCATATTTGAGAAACATCAAGGTGCAGAAGATATCAAAAAACAGCATTTGACGAATCTCCGAGATTTCCTTTTGCATCCAACATCAGACGCGCAGCTTGTCGACCATTTGATGTTGTTGACTACACGGTTTGTTGATGGTCTGGTTTCGGACGAAGTGTATGCGACAACAATGCTGGCAGTGAACCTGTGTGCCGAAGTCGACATGAAAAATGTGTCTCAAGGGTTTGAATTATTAGATTTACGACTGTCAAGGCACCAGGCACTGGAATTTGTTGCCCGCTTAAACCAGCATTTGGCATCTATCTTCAATAGGTATGAAAATGGGGTTTATGGTTTGCGGGAATCCGTTCTTAAGAAGGTTGTGGAGATGCTGATGCTCGTCTTCTGCTCGAATCCGATGTTTTCCATGGTTTCAGATATTGAACGCTTGCGTATAGTTTCCGAGGTGCGACATTTGTTGTGCCTCATCCTTTTTGGTGTTGGTCGTGTGCGAGGAAGCGATGAACTGAAACCTTGGGTCTTTTCGCAAGATATGCCAGCGTTTACGGCTGTAGCATCGCTTGCAGTGGGCTGTCTGCCAAAAATATTTAGGTCTCTTGCAATGGTTGATAGTATGATGCTGGAAGTATGGAATTGGTTCGAAACTGCAGTCAATCTTGGCGCCCCACAGTATATAGTTTCTTCTGTACATAATCTGATCAAGGTGAACGGCCTTAGTTGGAATTTGTTTGTTGCAACAGCAAATTTTGCATCAATTGTCTGGTCTTGGAAGGAAAAAAAATATTTTACTGCCGACCTTCAATGCGTTTTGGGGGACGTACTATCTGTTTGCATATGGCCACCTACGGCAGACATTCACAACTTATATCTTCTATATCTTATTGCTGCGAACGCTGACGTCATTTGGCCGGCCGTACCCCAAAGAGCCGTCTTCTTTGAGAATGCTCGTTCACGAGTAACATTCACGATGTCTTCAAAACCCATTTCAATGATGCAGCTTGAAACTCTAATCTCGATGCTGCCAAAGCGATGGGAGAAGGAGAACTTAACAAGTATGTCGAAATTCTCAGAGGGATCGTGCTTCGGCTTCTGTTGGACAAGTATCCTGCGGCTTGCTTCATCAGACGACAATTTAGTTTTAATTGCTTACTCATACTTTTTTGAGCTTCTGGATGGACAAATATCATCGGTCGTAAGAAGTTCAGGACCACCAAGCATGCCTTCCAAAGCGAAAAACAAGGAGACATTTTCCACCAAGTTTTTGCCATCGATTGTTTCTGAAATTCTCGGTCAATGCGCGAATCCACCACACCTCGAGTCACAAGCGCTGGGCAGCATTCTTGGAATTGTCAACAAAGCTCCGCGATCGCATTTCGGCCCATTATGGGATGGTGTCGTTCTTGCGCTGTCGCAAACGGAAACTCCTCTACATTGGCTGGCGCATACATGTGTGAAACTTGCATCAGCGGAGGCCATGGCGATACTTTGTGAAAAATGCATTGAGCGGTTTGTTTCTTTGAAGATGGAAAACGAAATCGCTGGATGGTGCTTGCAAGTCGCGGCGGTCCTCGTAGTGCCGGAACTTGAGTCTCGCGAATTCATCGCGGTCTGCTTGCAACACGGTCTCGGCTTTGTGCTTTACGTGCATGGGGTTCAGCGCGTGACCGCATCCGCTGCGTCAAGTGCCACTGCGACCACATCCGCCGAGAGTGTGGCAACTATCGGCAGTGACGTGGCAGACTGGATCTGCAGACTTAACAAAAACGTCATTGGCGAGTCATCCGAAAATAAGCTTCTTCTGCTGGTGGACCTGTTTGCACAGTTGGTCGAGAGAAATATCCGAACTATGAAAGTCCCTGCACACCAGTCGCGGCTTCATTCCATGCTGCCAAATGTTGCAGAAGCGCTTCTTAAATGGTGCGAACCAGCAAATTTAGGACTCTGGACGACACTTGGACTGACAGCACCAACAAGCAAATTGTCAGCATCATTCAGGCTATTCAGCAAGTGCGTAGCAACATTTATTGCCATGCGGTTGTTTGAAGAATCGAATGGTGGTCCAGGCGGCTCGGGGCTGGACGACGAGCGAAAGGAATCGTTTGTGGCTCAAGTTCGCAGTCTAGTTTCGCAACGAGAATATTCCGAGTGGGGAGCGGACATCGAGGTAGCGGTGAGATTGCTTGAAAACGAAAACCTGGGATTGTCATCGCTGCGCTCATGTGTGCTGGAAGCATCCAGGTTCTGCGCTTTTGTCCAGCGCGGCGGTTTGTTCAACGTGTGAAAACATCAATCCAAGTTTGTTCTAGCAATAAAAATTCACCAAAAACTTGCCCATGTCGGACGGTTCGAGCGACGACGAGAAGAAAGAGAAGCATGTGCGCTTGAAGAACCCTGCCGATGTGAGCATATTACCTGATTGATTGCCTCGCTAACGAACAACCACCTCAGGTCACTGCCCTCAAGATTTCGAAACTAATGGCGCGCATCGACAAGCCAATTGTTCTACCTGAATCCCGACGGAACCAGGAGCCTCGAGCTCCCAAGCCCGTAGACTTTGTTCGCAACATCCAAGGATCCAGCGCTGGCGCGGGAAGTGGCGAGTTCCATGTGTACCGAAACCTGCGTCGAAAAGAGTATGCGCGCCTTAAGCAGATGGACATCAAGGATAGGAAGGTGGGTCGAAACACTGTTGGAAAGGCGACTGACGGATGATTCCCAAAACCACAGGAGCGTGAAGCCAGAGAGTATCAAGAGCGAATGGAGGCGGCGCGACAGGCAGAAGAGATGAAGACAGCTAAGCGACGGGACAAGCGGCGGAAGCGTGGGCGAAAACGAGGGACTGGCGCGGGGGACGCACAGAGCGGGGGTGAGGAGGAAGAGGAGGATCATCAGGACGGTGCCGGTAAAGACGGGAGCGGCGTTGCGTCGGAAGACGGCGATGGGGAGGCGCGCGCGAAGGTTCCGCGCATCGCCAACAGCGAAGGCGACGAACACTGACAACACAACTGTCGGTATGATCAGTCCCACTGAACAGGAAACGCTCAGCATTCGCGACATGGTCGCTAACTGCTGCTTTTCCCGCTTGATGCAGTTGCTACGGCCAGAACGGTGTGGCTGTCGCCGTTCCAACTCCAGCCTATTGTCAATTTATGAGCGACGCTTCATTCACGATCAAATAACGGCAATGTCCGGACCAGCGTTCGATCGCGCCGAGCAGCAATGATACTTGCGTATTCTGCAGCAATTGCGCCACCATCTGCGCTCTGTCGCAGTTGCTGCGGTGAAGTCCCAAGGGTCACTCGGTTAATGCCGCTACAAGGTTCCCAGCAAGGCTTTGCATATTGACGATATCAGCTGCAAAACCACCGCAGATTCAATCGCCTAAATATCGCCTTGAGCCACAAGACCAACGCATTAATCGCAAATATTGAGTGGCAAAGCAAAAGCTTAGCACAACGAAGACTCGGAACTTCTTTAAAATGATTCTGCTCAGACAATAATTCACTATTAAGTTTTTCATTACTCTGTTTTGCCACAGAGACGAATGCTCGAACTTGAATTTTAGCTGGAGTTTTCATATTCGGACTTCCTGTTCCTTTCTCTACAACCTTGTCGGGGGCAGGTGGTGAACTAAAACGTCCGCGTACGCGAGAATCTCCAGCAATTAATGACACAGTAGATGAAGATTCAAGAATACGTCATTAAGCGGGGCTCGAAAACGTATGTGCAGCGCTTTAGCCGCACCGCCGCTTCCTACTCATCTGTCGACTGCCGGCTTCCTTACCGTCATTTACGGAAAGTGGACTATATCCCAGATCTAAGGCGCTACTTGCTGCTCGTGTGCACAAGTTGCAGGGAGTCCAAAAATGGCTAGTGAGTCTAATGGGAAACGGTTGAACCTCGTTCACAAAACCAACCATGAACTATGTTGTGAGAGTTGTGACATTTGATATTTCTTCACTGGCACCTTGAAAAACAAAAGGCAGGTAGGTTTACACACTGAATTCGTTCCCTCGTTCCGAGTCGAGCAACTCATTTCCGCCAATGAGTTCCATCTCGTCGGTTTCTTCGTTCCACTTATACACCGACACATCTGCGCCGTACGGTTTGGGACATACTTTATATAACACGTGCAAGGGGATATTTGTCGTGGGCATTTCCTGGAATTTCGAGTTGAACGGGTAGTGATATAAACAAACTCTTTTAACCTCAAGAGAACAGTTTCCAAAGTAGGCCAGCAGAGTGCGTAAAATCACTTGATGTGTAATTATGACCAGGTTATCTTCCATTCTTTCCAATTCCACAATCAACGGTCTGATTCGATCGATGACATCCTGGACATCATAATTAGTAGGCAAAATTCAATAAAATATCCTCACATTATAGGATTCACCACCAGAACCAGGATATCGATAGTTGAGTTTGTTTTTCGTAAGCTCTGCCCACACTTCTGGATATGTCCCTTCGATCTCCTCAAGCGTCATATCCTCGCAAATTCCAGCAAAAATTTCGCCCAATGCCCTGACAACGGATAGTTAACCCAATCACATTGCTTCAATGAAATTGCTCAACTTGAAATGTACAACGTGCCAGTCGTCTTCTTCGAACCCTTCAATACTACCCAAAGTTCTCTGAAGTGTTGATGTCCACACATGGACGCCCTGACGTCTCCGGGAGATTTCCTCTGCATCATTGACAGGATCCAGATGGGGTGGAATGATGTCCTTCTTGATAAAATCATTCATTGCACGAGCATATCTCTTGCCCAGCGGAGTCAGTGGCGGATCACCACCGATTCTGTTGACTCGATTGTACGCTATACTTGGCGGTCATGCAAATTCGATTCAAACTAACACTCACTTGATTCACCGTGTCTGCTCAACCACAAAGTTCGTTCTTTGATATGGATTTGCATCAGGTAGAAGACACATTGCGACGCCAAGTATCCGTGAATGTTGTGGGCAATGACTTTCTTTCCGACATTGATGATCTTGATATAACTGATGCCATTATTCTCTTCGTCCTCCGAAATTGTTTCGTAAACTTTTTCATAATTCTTCATGCGCTCGCGAAAGTCGGCAATGGCTTCATCAGGTGGCATGTTGATGTAATCGGGCCCCTTCAGCTTCATCAAAATATTCTGCTCAAGCACTTCCATATCCGTGCATATCGACTCCACAAAGACAACACTGATACCCTCTTCGCTTGAAACTCTTTCCACCACTGCTCGCCTCCGCTCAACTGTAGAGTTGGTTGCGTCATGAATTGCCACCTTGCCATCTTCGTGCACAAGCCAGTACAGGAGCTCATCAAGAGTATCCATGGCAATCTTTTCGCGAGTTGCAGCGTATTGCTTATTCTGGAATGCTCAAATGAGTGCTCTTCGAAAAAATTATCCGCACCTTGGGATCGAAGAATGACGAGTCATGCAGCGTTCCAGGGCGGTTAATTATAACAGGAGATGCTCCATCAGCGTTTGCGGATTTCGGAGCTGGTGTCGATATTCTGTTGGACGATCGAGAGGGCGAATCCAGCGCATACTCAATTTTCAATGATTCAGATTGTGCACTCAGCGGCGGTGCGTTAACTCTTCGTCGATTTCCCACGTTGAATACTTTGGTTTTGAATCCGCACCACGACAGGTCTGCAAACAAGTAAGGTCCCCATGTGTTTTGTCAAAATTTAAGAGGGAGATTCAAATATTTACATTTCGATAGCTTCTTGCAGATATCTATGCAATGGCAAGTGCAATAGTTCATCGCGATCAATTTTGCGATTTTAAAAACATACTTGTTTGATAAAAGATAAAACTTACAACTCTTTCCACGTGCCGGAAGACCGCACTGTTTTGCACGTGGCAATATCAGTCGAAACATCAGCGATAAACACAATTGAGGAACCCACCATGACAATAACCAGTTTTGGACCGAACTCGTTTCGCAGCGCTGCGGTGCCTTTCGCGATACGATGGGAGTGTTTAGAGATAGAATTCGACGGGATTGACGCTCTAGGAGGTAGTGAAAGCATTGGCGGCTCGAGCGGAAGATGCGAATCGCTGGCTTCAGATGCACTTGTCTCGCCGCTCCGGAGCAGTGGAAACAAGCGGTAATCGCTGGTGGACGCGGGGCTGTCAGTGTCGGTAGCCTCGAAAAGGAGCATCGGGGACGCGGCAGAAGCAGCTGAAACAGCGGCCTGGTCAGCCGGGCGAAGCGTGGCCGCCGCGGTAATGGCGACTGTGGGCAGGCGCGGGATCGTCATGGGCACGTCAAACTCCATTCAATCAAATCTATTCAGATCGCGTCGCAGTGCTCCGCCACGCCACCACCGCCAACAGACCTACCGGCGCAGCAAACATCGACTCTGCGAGAGTTCTGGGTCTGTACAGAAATTTGGTATTTCTGTGTTCGTGACTGACCGTCTCTCGGATAGCGGTACAATCAAATTTCAGCCATTATTCAGTGCCGAGGACCAGAGTGGACGGATTAGTGCCTGAGATCTTAAATTCAAGAAAGCATCCAATATCTTTTTGCAAGTTTTGTGTAACAAAATGATATTCTGTCCATACATTTATTTGCCTTTGTGGAGCGAACTGGTTACCCGCATCCTTACACTGGCATTTCCGATGCACCAGCACCGAATCAGTCATCAAAATTCTACTTCAAAAGCCTTGAACAGATGAGGAAGGGCTGTTCCGGGCGAGTAAGACGCTGGAGAGGATCAGGAATCCAATCAACGAGGCAGCGTTGCATTCTGGTGCCAAAGCACTTGATGAAGCAGCGTCTTCTTTTACTATTCTTTGAAAGCATTGACGAGTTACAAGAAAATACTAGCATAAGTTTGCTGACATCATGCGAATCATGTGATTGGCATTTTGGTTTAGAGAACGTCGACGGAGGTCTTTGAATTGAAAGCCACTGAAAATGTCCTGGCGAAGCAGCCGGAACAACATCACGTGAAATATTATAATTGCATCAATTAAAACGCTTGTCGATAAATCGGAAGAAACTCGAAAATAGAAGGTTTCCGTCTACGAATATGTTACAGCCGGTGGAGTTGAGCTGATTTTGGACGAAAGTGATACGAATGTTTTGCCGGTATTATCAGATGTGCAACTCAGCTTTGATAACTAGTAGCCAACCATGTTCAGTTAAATATCAAGGGGAGCTAACATACATCTTATTGTTCGAAGGGTCAGGTCAGAACATATACACTTTAGGAAAATATTACCAGCCATTCGTTCCAACACCTTTCCGGTTGGGAACATAAAACTGCCATCAGATCAGGATGAAAGCTGGATCATGGAAGGAACTCCATACAGAGAACAAGAGTTTCATTTGCAAAACTTGGCAACATGTAAAAGAAACGATATCTGTTATCACAAGAGGCATCCCGGCTTGACGCAAAATTTTCAGTCTACCAAAAAATTTTCGTTTTGGTGGGAACAATGCTGAACGTGACAAATCTAGATTGCGCGCACGCAGCTAAGACGCAACATGGCTATAACGCGTTGAACCGAACGCACGGACGACAGATGATTTAAGCGAGAAAGCGACGGCTACGCGGAACCCGCGGCGACGTGCAGACGCAGCCTGCCCCCTCCGCCGGCGCAGGCTGGCTGAGAGAGTGCGGGGCGTGGCCGTGGGTACACATTGAAAGTGAGTCACGCCTCGCCGCGATTTTCCCGAACAAAAACAGACAACATCCCGCCACAACCGGCCATCCCCAATCCAGTCGCAGATGATGAGAAGCACCAGCCCGGCGTCCTACGACACGACGCAGATTCTGTCGCAATCTCCGCAGAAGTCGGCGCGTCAGCCGTCCCTGGGCATCCAAACAACCTACTCAGCCTCCTCCGTGTCTGTGAATCCAAACGGCCGCACACGCTCCAGCACTGGTCCTCCAATGAGTGCTGGCGTCTCCGGCGCTAATCTTGCTTTCTGGTCGGACGATGATGGAGTCTTGGACCGCTGGAATGCAATGGCCGTGGCCGAAAAGAATGGTATGTTCTCGCGTGCGCTTGTTTGTTTGACTCAGGTGTCTTCGTCTGATTCAGATGAGGATTCTATCGCGCGTTCATTTTGTCGCCATGCAACTAAGACATTAGCTCGGTCTTCCTTCAACATGGACGCTTTTGCTGCATACTTCGCCGCCGCATACAGCGCTCGCGACCGCCTGCTGGACAAATGGAATGCTACCCAAACTTATCATTCACTCAAGAATCCTAAGCGTGTGTACTATATGTCATTGGAGTTTCTTCTTGGACGTTCCCTAGACAACGCGATGTTGAACATGATTGTCAAAAAGGAATTCACTTCTGCACTTGAAGGACTTGGATTCAGAATCGAAGATTTAATTGAAGAAGAAATGGACGCAGCACTTGGAAATGGAGGACTTGGTCGGTTGTGTTTTCCGGCATTTCAAATGTTAATCTACTTTACTAAAATCTATTTTACTAAAATTTGATAGGCCGCCTTGCGGCATGCTTCATGGATTCATTGGCAACCCTTGATTATCCGGCTTGGGGATATGGTATCCGATACCAGTATGGAATCTTCCAGCAGAAAATCGTTGATGGTTACCAAACCGAATTTCCTGATTACTGGCTGAACTTTGGAAACCCTTGGGAAATCGAGCGCCTGGACGTTTGCTATGAAATTCGCTTCCGCGGATATGTCAACAAAATTACGGATACATCCGGTCGGGCCAGATATGTTTGGGAGGGTGGTGAGAAAATCCTTGCCATCGCGTACGACAACCCAATTCCTGGATTTGACACCAATAACTGTATCAATATTCGATTGTGGAGTTCAAAGCCTGCAAAGGTTTGAATTGTCCGTATTTCCTTGCTGATTAAACTCTGAAGGAATTCGATTTCGCGAGTTTCAATGATGGAAACTATGACAAATCTGTTGAAGAACAGAAGGCTGCTGAGAATATTACGGCCGTTTTGGTGGGAGTGACTAATTACTTGTTTTTTTAACTTCACATTCCGCAGTACCCAAATGACAATCACATGGTAGGAAAAGCTTTGCGATTGAAGCAACAGTACTTCTTTGTTAGTGGTGAGTTTCGTTTGAAATGCTGGCCGAATTCTGAGGTTTCATTTCAGCAACTCTGCAAGATGTAATCCGAAGGTTCAAAAAGTCAAATCTTCCTTGGATTAGGTTCCCGTCTCAGGTTTCCATCCAACTCAACGGTGAGTCGACCTGATTTGGCGCAGGCGAAAGTACTAAATTTTCGTAGATACGCATCCTACACTTGGTATTGCCGAATTGCAACGCATACTCGTTGATGAAGAGGGTCTTCTTTGGGACGAAGCTTGGGATATTGTCACCAAAACGTACTCTTTCACTAATCACACGGTACTGCCTGAGTAAGTTGTTGAGAAACGATTGTATGGAACGGTAACAGTTTTCATGTAGAGCGCTGGAAAAATGGGCGGTCCCGCTTATGCAAGATTTGTTGCCGCGGTTGATGATGATTATTTTTGACATCAACCTGGTAAATTTGTAATGGCATTTAGTTTTTTTTAAAATTCTGCTTATTTCAGTTCTTCCTTCAAAAAGTGGAGCGAGTGTACCCAGGTGACCGTGATCGTCTACGTCGAATGTCGATCGTGGAGGAAGGTCAACCGCAATACATTCGAATGGCTTTTCTTGCTGTTGTTGGATCACACACTGTGAACGGTGTTGCGGCATTGCACTCGGAACTTGTGAAGTCGATGCTTTTCAATGATTTCGTGGAGTATTTTGGCGAAGCACGATTCACAAATGTGACCAACGGGGTCACGCCCAGAAGGTTGCATTTCCCTGGTCAATTTTTATTCTGATAGCTTTGGCGCAGATGGTTGCATCAAGCGAACCCTCGTCTGTCTTCGCTTATTGTTGACAAACTTGGCAGCGAATTATTCTTGAAAGATCTCAGTGAGCTCCAGAAACTCAAGGCTTTTGCATCGGATTCTGCGTTCCAAAAGCAGTGGATGGAAATCAAGCACACAAACAAAGTCAGGCTTGCGCAGCATATTCAATTGCATTGTGGGATTGATGTGAATCCGGACGCGTTGTTTGACATCCAGTGCAAACGTTTTCATGAGTACAAGCGACAGTTGATGAACATTCTTGGTGTGATTCACAGATATAAAATGCTCAAAGAAATGTCGAAAAAAGATTTGGAAAAGCAAACGAAAAAAGTCGGTAAGTTGTAGAAGTTATTGATTTATTTTTCTTGATTTTTCACATACAACAGTTATATTTGCCGGGAAGAGTGCTCCTGGGTACTATATCGCAAAGTTAATTATCAAGCTAATTAACAATGCCGCGGATGTTATAAATAATGATGTGCAAACTGGTGAATATTTGAAGGTACATATGATGCCATCTACCTAATATTTAACGTATTTTCAGCTTGTTTTCATTCCGAATTACAATGTTTCCTTGGCGGAAATTATGATTCCTGCTAGTGATATTTCGCAACACATTTCCACGGCCGGTTAGTGGATCAGTTTGTAGTTTTGCTTTATTTAGTGTGGGAACAGGCACGGAAGCCTCCGGAACTTCCAACATGAAATTTGTGTTGAACGGAGGACTGATCATCGGAACAGTCGATGGTGCAAACATCGAAATTGCTGAAGAAGTCGGCGATGACAATATCTGGCTGTTTGGAACCTTGACCAAAGATGTTGAAGATATTCGTCATGCTCAAACGTATACTGTTTTGGTGTAGTCTGAATTTCTGTCTGATTCTAGTTTGTTTCAGTTACCGCCCAACTGTTATCGACCCACAACTTGATCTTGTTATGCAAAGTATTCAAAGCGGCGAGTTCGGAGATGCCTATATTTTCGAACCTCTGCTGAGTACGCTCCTTCACTTTTGAAAAAAAATTTATTAATTTCTTTCAGAAACTTTGACGTCCGGCGATTACTACATTATCAGCAAGGACTTTGGTCCTTATCTGGAAACTCTTGCAACAATTGATGCTGCTTATCAGGACAAAGCCTCGTGGGCGAAACGGTCGATCAATGCAGCGGCGAGCATGGGGAAATTCAGCAGCGACAGGTATTCTCATCTGGTTTACGTCCCTTACTGATTATAATTTCACCAGATCAATCCAAGATTATGCAGAGAAAATTTGGAAAATTGTCCCTGTGAAGCTTGTTGACTGATGTGGCGGCAATTTTTTTTTCTTTTTGATTTGGTGTCGTTGAATGAAGAATTGTCCGTTCGCAAAGATTGACAAAAGGTTTCCTTGCACGCGAGATTCTGTGTCAGGTGTGCCTGCTTGGTCAGTGTTCCGCATCGATTCGCCGCCATTCATCCGCTCAGTGCAGTATCTACGCTCCGGTGCCGTAGCATCAATTCGCGACTTGTACATCCATCCGATCTATTTTTTGGGCAGCTTAATTCTTTCGTCTTGTGACTGCCAGATTCATGCCAACACTTCCCAATTCTGCTTCTGTGAACAAACAACTGCTGCTACTATTCTCACCATGTTTGTTCTACTGCAGTTGCATTGCTTAGCACATAGATGTAATAGAAGTTCGTTCGGGAGTTCCAATGAAATAGATTGAATTTTTTGGGTTGCTATCAGCTTCTACATTTTAGCTGCATTCCGGAAGGAAACATGACCTTGTACAAGTTCTCACAAATATCAATTTACCGGCAAACCAAACGTTTGAAAACAAGTGCAATCAAATTCGTCTTGCAACTTCAACAGGGCAAATTGAGAAAGACTTTTTCAAAGGGAAGCTCCGACATCCGGTCCACGTAAGACGCAATCCGCGCAGTCCAGTCTTTGCTTGGAACTGCTGCCGCGGCGTTTGCACAGCTGTAGGTCCGGTTGTGTTTTTGCGGGCGTTAGCACCGGCCCAAGCCGCAGCGCCGCCAATAAAAACTCACCGCGGCTCAACGTGATCTCACAAAGCCGCCATGGGCACCACGCAGACGCAGCTGGAGAAGGCCATGAACCAGAAGGACAAGTACATGCGCGCCATTGCCGCCCATCGCTGCGCTCCCCGCATGCCCGCGTCAGACGCTGCCGCCACTCCTCGCATATCTGTGCACTTCCGCACTCGCCCCGTCAACCAATCCGAATCCGCCCGCGGTCTCTTCAAAGTCTTGTACTGCAATGACGATGCCGGGACATCGCTGTACTATCCCGCATTCGGAGTACTCACCGACAACTCGATCGACGTTCAAGAGTTCAAGTTTGACAGCAACTACGATGAACATGCTGACAGCGCGTACATCTATTCTCGGGACGTGCAGCCACGCCTCCAGGACGCTCTTGCAAACAACGGGTCGCTTACTGTGATTGCCTACGGCCAAACAGGTCAGCTCAATGGCTGTCGCCAATTTCCAACATTGCCCCACAGGCAGCGGGAAGACCTATACAATGTCCAGTATAGCAATGCAGCTTGTTGATGACCTTCCCCTCGATCGTGATGAATCTGTTACCTCCACCGTAACAATTGTCGAAATACAGGGCGACGTTATCAGAGATCTCTCCCGCGATTTTGAAACTCCGCATGCTTCAAAGCAGCGAACACTGCCGTCGCCAAAAGTTCTCCTTGACACCAACGGTACTCCTGTGCTGAAGGATGTTCGTTCAGTTCCAGCCACCTCCAAAAACGACGTGTTAAAGATTTTCGAACATGGCTTTGCGTCACGAACCACAAGAGCTACACACAAGAATCTTCAGAGTTCGCGAAGCCACTTTTTATGTACGATCCGTGTCACAACGGATTCAGGCGAGACAATGGTGCGAATCGTCGATTTGGCTGGAAGCGAGGCTGGGAACGACAAAACAGAACATGACCCAGCAACTATCAAAGAATCTATTGCCATCAACAAAAGCCTGAGCGCGTTCAAAGAATGCATTCGTAAGCTTAACGTCGCGGTGACTTCGGGCGACTCGAGCGCCGACGTCCACATTCCCTTCCGGAACTCTAAACTCACAATGGTTTTGAAGGACGCGCTGGACCCGACTGTTGTGCGACACACGCACACGGCGGTGTTTGCTCTTGCCGCGCCAACTGTTGCGGACATTGCACATACGTTCAACACATACAGATATGCGCTTGCGCTCAAGTCGCTGGCGTCCAATTCGAATGGTGCCGAAACCAAGACGCAGGCTGATTCGACCATCCTCCAACACGGAAATTTGGACGGCGTAGCCGACAAGCCCGTGCCGCTTGCCAAGCCTGCAAGTACACCAATGGCATGGAGTCGCGCCAAGCTGGAGCGGTGGATTGAAATTCAGTTCGAAAATGAAGTTGCACTGCATATGGTGCTTGGCCCCTCCGGTGACCCTGTGCACTTTGGCCGGAGCCAGACAACCTTTGTGCTGCCGGCTTGGAAATTTATTTATTCAATGACGGCGGACGAATGGATTAAAAACGTTGCGACGTATGGAGGCTATAAGGACGCTGACAGAGTGCGGAAAGTGCGAGAAAAGTACAAATCGTTATTTTTGAAAGAGCGTGTAGTAGCAGATGGAGGGCTGGTTGGTGGGACTTCGACAGCCCGCGTTGGAAACAGTACCGTGCTTATGTTGGAAACGGAAGAGACAGGCGCTACAACTGTCGAGAAGAAAAAGACTCGGGCGGAACTTGCAATGGAAAAGGCCAAGGCCAAAGGTGCTGCATTGCGAGCTGAGCGGTGACGCTGACGGTATTGTGGTCTGTTTGTTTGAACTGAAGTGCGAGAATGTATTGTGTTGAAAGTGTGCTGTCAGTCCAATTGGTTGAGGCCTTCTTGCACGCTGCCGAGAAGGAGCTCAGCCACACCGCCCACTGCCGGGTGCTTCCAGGCCAGGTATAAGATGTACGCGCAGGTGACACCGTTGCCCATTAATTCCAGAGCTAACACCCACAAAACTGCCGCCAATACAGAAGTATTGGCTTCTCGAACAAAAATGTACAAAGCAACCAACTGAATTCCCACGAGGACGTCCACGAAAGTCACATAAGACCACTTGTCACTAATAATGTATTCGTATCCTTCACCAGGAGATTCTGTTGCGAGAGCGTTCGCAACAATGACCGTATAGAACATCAGCACTGTAGCGGTCAAAGTAACGAAAGACTTGCGCGACAGCCAGTCGCTGCGCGCAGGGAAAGCTGCTGAGACAGGCAACAGCAGCGATGAAGATGCGGTTGCCCCAGGTGCGGCTGCCGCGCCTGGGAGCAGAGCAGCCTTCAGCGACTGTCCACGCAGCAGAAAGACGACAAAGACCGGTACAGTGAAGACGTTGCCTAACAGCACGCAACCCAGCGCTAGCAGCACGCCCACGCGGGAGGACGGCGCGCGATAGAACACGTAGGGCACGACGAAGGGCAAAGCGGTGGCGTAGTCGACCAGTGCGGAGGTCGCCCACGCGTTGGCGAGGATTGGCTCTAGCGATAGCGGCGTTGAGGCCAGTGCGTCGGCAAGCACCGCGGCAAAGTAAATCGCCGGCACCAGAACAGCGAGCGCCGCGGCGACGTTCTGTGGAGCGGGCACCACCATTCAAGAGTGCGTTCTTTGAAATCAAAGTCAAACGAAAAGAGTTCAAACACGGATTCCAGGATGGAACTAGCAGGACAGAAGTCATCCCATAAAGATTCCAGCATCGAGGTAAGTGCCCAGCCTTTTCCCTCACTTTTGGCATTGTCTGCTTTATGTTCGGCGCGATACGATGCGATCTGATCGATTTATCCAGAAGTTCCAAAAAGAAAGTAGCGACAAGCGCGATCGACCGCAAGTTTGCAAAGAATTTGCTCCCAGGAAAAGTGGCAATATATTCTGGGTGGCTTGAACACAACATCTGGACGATGCTTGCGCCGGAGTCATGCCGGCAAATGTGTTCGATTGCGAAGAACAACACTTTGATGAGGTCATGGAACGCGCACTTGTTGGCTATCGTGACCGAGCGTTACTTGCTGTTGCAGGACGAGCTGTGGCATCGTGGCGAGAAACTCAATGTGTGGGCTCAATGTCGAATCTTACAGTGCATAAGCCGCGAAAGAGCCTGTGGCAGCGAACGCGAACATCATCCACAAATTTTGATTAAAACAAATGTCAATCCAAAGTAAGCGGCGCTACAGCATCGAGGTGGCAGCATTGGCGGAGACTCCGACCTGCGACTCTGGATCTGCAGTGGGCAGTCAGTCGCACGGGGTATCTGCGCCGCATGTAGCGTCTTCGTCGCCCGAGCAGTTCCCGAAAAAACGCGCGTTCTCAACATCTCCTCACGCACCCATTGCCAGCTACACTAGCATCAATTCGCTTCTGCATTACTCGCACATGCACAGCCGCACCTGTATGTTGATCCGAGCTGAACCTAGTCCATACTGTAACACCCAAGTTTGCGCATCACAGGGGATACACGATATGTGTGGGGCAACAGAGAGCGGCATTGCCAATTATGCCGCATCTAACGCACTACTTATGTCGCTGGCTATTGAGAGGGGCCGTGCAATCATTAAACCACTCTCGCAATGTAACCCTGCACTCGGAGCCTGCAATTGATTTGGTCACCTTAAGAGCTAATACATATCTGTAAACTGCGGTGTAACTGTTCACCGCGAGTCTCCAGTGTATCAGTTATGGTAGGCATATTGCGCTGACCTGCCATGTCATCATTCCATTGTAAATACGCCCCGCAATCAACTTACTGTTACACAACGAGCACGGTTGCACTGTCCGAAACTTTGACAAGAGCTTCTGAAGACTGAAGTAGTGATCGTCGACCGTGTTTTTGCATGAACTTACGCACATAGAGTCCGCGTTGAAAAATGACACAAAGTTGCCAACATTACAGTAATATCTTTATCCCTTCGCGTAAGATTGCAACAAACTTGAACACTCTGGGAGGACAATCGGCAAGGCGCTTTAAATTTCGGCATTGCTTAAGATGGAGATCTTCCTGCCTCCACCGCTGCTCTACGCCGCCGGACTCGCTGCCACAATCGCGCCTGTGTTGTTTCTGGCAACCGACCGCGCGCGACTTCCGCTGCTCGCCTCCTTTGTTGCGGCCTCCTCGGTCATGCTGCTGCGCTTTGACGGGGATGTGCTCGCTTTGGTGAAGACTATGTGCGAGCTGCCTCTCGGACTGGGGTCCCTCGTCCTGTACCCACTGCTTCCGTCCGCCTGGCAGCGACGGTACCAGATGCCCTTCACTGCCTACATCAACTTCGCCGTCCTCGGCAACATCGCCATGATGATCTTCACCCCAGGCGGCTCCACCATGCGCGCCTGGGGATGTCGCTTTGCCTGCGCGTCGTTGTCTTTATGGTTGTGGAAGCAGGTGAGAGCTCTGACGTGTTCTCGAAATGACCAGGATGTACTCAAACACCCAAGATGTCCGCATGCGGTTGGCAAACGACCGTGTTCGAACACGGTATGTTTGTTTTCCACGCTGTCTCGTTGGACTGGATTCTTGCCCACGCAATTTATCGGACAACGCTGATCACTCTTCCCGTGTTTGAAACTCTGCGCCACGCACCGCTCGAATTCTTCAGCTTGTCGTGTATGACCATTCTATGGATAAATTCGCGCTGGAAATGGGGGAGCACGCGGCCGATCGAAAACTATTTTGGATATGCAGACACGATCGTGGTCGCCTCCACCTGCCTATTTTCTGCACTGTATGACTTCCAAGGCGGCGTTGGTGGCGCGAAGCTTAGATATGAGATTGGCGATGCGACCGATGTCGTATTGTGTTGCGGAATGGTTTGTGTCGGCGTGTTTGCGCTGATACGCACACAAAAATCTTGAATATTTATCACCGAGACAATTGCCGCTGGCGTCGGAGTCGGTTGACGAACCTGCAACGAACGCCGCAGGTCGCGAACTCACTCGCCGTAGTTCCAACGCTGCCCTGGCGCACACACGCGGGGCACATGTCGCTGAACGCCGTCGGACAGTGCCTTGCTGTTTTTGCATTTGTGTGGAAATGTGATCGCGACGTTCCATATTACGTGCCTGCGCGCGCCTCCTCAGTCGCGCCTCAATTCTTCCGAAATTTAAATTTTTCCTAATCTGTATTTCGCTCACACGCTCGCGAAATACAGATCGCCTTTACCTGAATACGACCGGTTAAATGCATTCGTCAGCGGCGGGCTTGCTGGTGCCATCGCCTGCCTATTCGAAAAGAGACAATAGCGGATAGACGTCTAGCAGCAGCTGTTTGTCAGAGGCCTGCAGGCTGTTTTCAATAGCTTGGCAAATAACGGTCGCTTCCAGTTTAGACACGGCAGTTCATTGATTTTTGCGTGAGTTTCCGCGCTTCACATTTTGCAAGTGTGACCCGAAACAGCCTAGCAACTGCTCAAGTTATGTACGGCTATGTCATGCGTTCGGAAACTATTCCTCCCTCATATTACAAATTCATTTTGACAACTGGGCAAATCGCAAAGCCAATTTTAGAACTTTCTCGTCAGCAACTTACGAATTTTGTCCCTTTAGATCGTGGCGCGATTTTGGCAGCTGTGAAACCTACAAACCCACGTCGCATGCTCTTGCGTGCGCCAAGAATATTCCGCATTTTCCGGACTATATGCCATGTGCATTCCTGCACCCCTCCGTCGACGCTTGCGGGGCACAAGCATAAGCGACTTTTGTCAAAGTTATCAAGTCGATTCTGCCGGTAATCTCACACTTGTCTCGATTCGCAACCCTGCAACTTCTGTTTATCACCTAATTTGTCTTGGGCTCATTTCAGGTTTATGCTGCTCTCAACTTTGTGCCAATGGTTGTCCTCAACGCGTGAGCTGTCTCGTAAACCGCAATCTCTGTTACTCCGTGGTTTGAAAAATACAGTAAGAAGTTTATTATTCTTAAGTGCTTATGTAGCTATTTTCATGGTGGGTCGAAGGACATTTCTATTGTTTTCCTCACCGTTCGTCATTTGAATTTTAGCGGATTCCGTGCTTCTTCCGGACTGTTTTTCCAAAGAATTTTTCCTCGCGATAGTCGGTATCTTTATTGGGTCAATGGTTTTGTAAGTTCAGCTTGCATTTTCATTGAGGATGAGAAACGGCGATCCGAGCTCGCAATGTGAACTTGCTTTTTTTCGATCACGAAAAATACTTTTATCTGATTGTTTTTGCTCTCAGGTACGTTCTTCCGAAGGGAATAGACGCACTTTACCGCACGCTCTACAGCAAGTCATGGATCATTGGCGTTCCTCACTTCGAAGTCGCAATGTTTGGGGCCGTGATGGGCCTCATTGTGATGCACTTTAAAACTGAGCCCGACGCGCTCGGTGCCATCATTTTCCGGCTGTTACGGCAGGTGGATTTGACGATCGGGGACGCGGAATGCATCTCGCGCACGGGTGTGACTACAGACGGGCATGCCAAATTAAGTAGCGAGTGTGTATTTATTCTTCGGGCTGGGCGTGGACGAATTCAGCTAGGCGGATCGACGAAAGCACTGTCATGGTTAATATATATTTTTAGAGCTTTTTTTCTTCTTTTTGTTTAATCGCTGTGCCACAATTGCCGAATGACAGACACGACATTCAAACTGATCATCGGTGAACTTGTTGAGTTTTCTGCAGGGCTTCTCTCATTTATCAAACAGCGGGAGATCACGGAACGGGAAAATCGGCTTTCTTGAGGCGGCATATCGACGGAGGATACAATGATGACTACGAAGGCAAGGGCCGTAAGTTGACTCTCGCCGACCTCATTTTTCGAATCCAGCTTCCATCGGAGTGGAAATCCATCGACTAACTTTTCGTACGACTTCTGGTGTCGTATCTTTCATGGCCTGGGATGCGTGAGTTGATAGACAACGTCACAATCCTGAACAAAAAAAAAAGCGGTGTAGGCCAAGTCGTCTCAATTCGTACCAAATAACAGAAGCTTTATAGGGGCGCGCTGAAAAGTTTGGCGGCCTTTGGGATGGCTACTAGTTGGGCCGTTTTTTTTTGTTTTTTTTTTGCTCATATCCGAATAACCAGTCCATGCTTTCGTTCCAGTATCGGAGGCGAATGCGCCATCATCATGTTCGATGTGACGTCTCGTACGTCATTCAAGAACGTGGCTTATTGGCATCGGATTATAACGCAAATCTGCGGCAAGATCCCTATTGCCGTCTGCGCAAACAAAATTGACGTCAAGGCGAGACTAACTAGTGGCCCGAACTGTCCGCTCATCAAACCTCATCTATTCACCGTCCATGCTTCTAGGAACGACAGCGCAGAATCAAGTCAAAGGAGGCCATGTTCCGCAGCCTGCGCGGCTTGGACTTTGAATTGTTCGAAATCAGCAGCAAGACACAGTTCAATCTGGAGGAACCATTTCTGTGGCTGGCACGAAAGCTTATCAGGTTTGCGTTTGTGCTGTGCTCCGTCCCAATAAAACATCACTGGAGGAGTCCGCTGCTGGAAATCGTGCCATCGGACAAAATTGTCGAGAAAGGTGCGGAACTGGATACCGAATAAATTTTTTGTAGTAGATGATCTCCGAAAAAGAGACTGCAAAATACATAAATTATCATGTTAAATCAGCCGCAATTGCATCGCGAACACTAGTAATCGCGCGATCTTGCCAACTGCCCACACCAACTGCATTGACTGATCGAAATTTCTCGGCGACATAGTCAAACATTTCGACACTGCCGTTTTCCCACGCGTCCACAAACATTCGCCACACTGGCTCTATATCTATAAACACTGCATAAGTGTCAACGACGCGCTCCAAGGTGGTCCGAAGGGTGGTGATATCCTTCAAAGCAACATGAGAAAACAAAGAATCCGAAAGGAATCCGCGGACTGAAAAGCGAAGAACTGACTCTGCAGCCGCATATGCTGCAAGTGATTCGTACACACTGGCAGCTTCTTGGTGGCGGCCGAGCATGGAAAGTACAGCAACGCGGTCTATGCTGATTTCGTGTATGCGCGCTTCGTCACCTTCGCCACCATCGCCCGCCGCGCGCAAAAGGTCGAGCGACTTGTCGTAGTGGGCAAGTGAGTCGAGCAAGTTTCCGTCGGTTCGGTAGGCAGCGGCAATCTTCGTATGAATATCAACGGCGTGCGACAGGTGCGTTGCGTGAGTCGCATATATGTCGGCAGCGCATATGTTGGCGGATCGCGCATAAGCGGACTGGTTCAAGATCGTGTAGCATTTGGCGGCCTCCATATGCGACTTGGCCGACTCAAGTTGTGAAAGCTGTGTTGAACCGCCTGCAGCAAAAAAGCGGCTAGCTGAGAGACAATAAATGCAGCAACAGCAGCGAACGACAGACCTGCATACGTCTGCGCAGCTCGCGTGAACAGACGTGCCGAATCGGCGTAGTCTCTGTTGATTGGTGTCAAACTGACATGCGCCAAGAACGAAGAAGCACCTTGCCGCCTTTCGCTTCAAGGCCTGCTCGAACAGCGCATCGCCCTCGTCTTCGCTCTTCGCCGCCGCAGATGCGCCTGCAGCATCAGCGCCTGAACTAGCCACGTCGGCAAACAATATCGCGGTCCACTCGCGCGGAACAGACGTCCACGAGTTGAAGGCGCCGATAAACGCACGCCCGTCCGACGTCAGAGCCGCCACGGCAACGAAGAGATCCCGCGTGCGATACGTCGGTGCCGGCGGCCCGGCAACGCGTTGGATGAATTGCGACAGCACCCGCAAGCCGGCCCCCGCCGCACCTGCGGATTCTGGATCGGGATCCGCCTCGGAGTCCCGCTCAAGATGCTTGCGTAGCGATGCCGCTGATGGCCGCGTGCGGTGCGCGGCGGCTGCAAGCAGAGCCAAGAGGATCACCTGCAACATCGCTGGTTCCAACAGCTATTTCATCACAACTCGCGGCTCCACGTGAGCAAAGCCAGCTCCGAGACAACAGCAGCACACGAAAACTGCGTATGCGAATTTCAAAATGATTGTGGAAACCTTATGCAGGACCTTCTGAACTGGCATGTGCCGAGGAACTCCAGCGCAACTAATTTCACAAGAGGAAACGCGCACTGGCTAATAACACGGCAGACACTTTCTACAACACCAGTGCTCTTCAAGCTACAAGCTCGAGTATTTTCTTCATTGTGACCCTGTTAGTGATACATTTGTCGCTCGCAGCTCCATGGCGATGCTCTCGCAACTAAGTATTTAGAAGCTTATGTCGCAGGATCACTAACGACACAACGCAAAGGCGTGCCTTCATAAGATGGCATTCACACACCATTTCCGCAGTCATACCAATTAGGTTAAAGAGCTTCACTTCCTGATCAGCGGAATTTTCGATGATAAAAAGAAAATAGGAATCGACTGATCAGAATTCCCTTTTATTGAGCAATGCGTGAATGAGTGGCAGGATCAGCAGAGGTAGTTTTCGAAAGGACGTTTTAAACTTCCGTGCAGCAAAACTGTGAAATTGGCAGCTTCATTGGCATATGTAACGAATCTTGCGTGCAATATGGCATGAATGATAATGATCAATGTCAAGGACCGATCATAGTTGTTTTGTTCTTTCTCTTTCATTGTGTGTTTGAAAACCAGCTTTGCAAAATCAATCTCCTGAACAACTTTACCGGCGCAAAAATATAATACTCCTTCGCAGAAAACTGTTTTTTGACATTGTTGGCATGAATGGTGGAATGATTGAAGCCTTTTGATTTCAGCAAGTTAACGGAAGTTGACGCGGGCAGTGAAACGGTTCTTCAAATTTCTCAACAGCGTTTCTTCGCAAAAATAAACATATCCCTGAACATATCCTTTCTCTATGATGCGTTTTTTCCATTTGTTCAACACTCGGCCAACATTTCCAATTCCTCGCTTTATGAACTGCTAACCGTTCAGGCAATATCCGTGGTAATTGAGTCCAGCAAGATACGATGACCGTCAGATATTCGTGCTTGCGACTTGATGTGTCAACGTCTCGTATCGCTGCGTCCACCGGAAATCGTTATATCCTCCAAACCGAGGCAATTGAGACCAGTCACGGCCTCGTTGCCATGGAGACCGAAAATGTCTTCGCAACCAACGTGACTAACGTGGACAAAAGTTTCGGATATCGGCGCGCCGATGACAATTCTTCTGGATTCAACTAGGTTTCGCAGATTTCCGCGCCTCTGAGCTCTGCAAGTCGGAGTGCGCGTGTCCTCACGGCTCCTCGACCTGCTCAGCAGCACCTCTGATACACCTGCCGACAATCGCTGCCAAAACTGACGCAAGTGGTGTGGCGCGTCGTTTGTGCACTGGGCGTCTGCGAGAGTGCTGTTGGATGTCACGTTTGGTTTCTTGCCGGACACACGCGTACGCGGGCTGTAACATCCCTTGGACCAGTCGTGCTGGGCGGACACCGCTGCGCGCCGCCGGCCCGACAGCGCCGCGCCCATCAGAGACGCGATTCCCTTTCACTTCAAGTTTGCCAATAAAAATCATTCTGGAAGGCGCAGAGAGTGCGCAACAGCAGCAGCAGCGGCATACGCGCGCGTGTGTGGCAGCTTACTCGGCCTGAGTTAGCACCAATATGTACGAAAGTGGACTCAAAAACGTTTCCTTCAAAGACCTAAAACCTGACATTGACACCGCCTCCAAATGGACTCCGATGATGTCAACAACCTCGTCGTGGGTATTGTCTGCGTTGTAATTCTGTTGGTGTACCATCTGTGGCTGCTGAGGGTCATCAAGAAGACGCCCGAGAAGACCGTGCCTGGCTTGACTTCTCATGGAAGGTTCTGTCTGTTCGCCCTTTTCCGCCAGTTGTACTAACTTCGTAACTAACCCAAAGGAGGGCATGGGTTGCCTCCATGATGAAAGGCAACAAAGATATCCTTGCAGGTTCTGTCGTCCCTGTCATGTAAACGTTGCGCTCATGTCAACATCACCGCTTGTACAGTCCAGTCTCTTCGCAATTTGATTATGGCTTCTTCGATTCTTGGCTCTTCATGCGTTGCCATTATATTTGGCTTTATTGCGTTTATGGGTACTATCGTTACACATGGGGACACCCTTGATTCAAATGGCAATCCGCTTGGATCTCAGTTTGGATTTACACTGGACCGCTTATTTGGAACGAAGGTGAGCTGGACTGTTTTGTGCCCTTGGTAATTTTTTTTCGTGTAATAGGTCATGATACTGTTGATAATCTACTGCATTACGTTCTTCTGTTTCGCCCAATCCATGCGCTTCTACAACCACGTCGGCCTTGTGATCAATATTAACACCCCCGCTGAAGAATTGGAAGATTACATTGAAAAGGACCACAATGCACACGTCGACGAAGGATTCTCTTCCGACACGGAAGCAAGCGGCAATGGGAGATCGATTAGTCCAGCGCTGCGTTTAAAAGGTGCTAGAAACCAAAGCAACGTACGGCTTGGTGCCGACAACAACCCCGATGCGACTTCAACACCAAGAACCGCGCAACTTCCCACCCCCGAGCAGATCGTCAACCACCGGAGACAGCGCAGCCTCGAGCGCCGCCACGAGCGTCGCCGCTCGCGCAACATCCGTGCCTATGAGCTTACGCAGCGCATCGAATTTGTCGCTGGAATGCTTAACCGCGGCTCCTTCTTCTACACCCTCGGCATGCGTGGCTACTACATCTCCTTCCCTGTCATCGCGTACTTGTGGGGTCCGTGGGCTCTTCTCGGCACCACGCTGCTCCTCGTGTGCATCCTGCGCATAGTTGATTTCAACCTGGACGGATACGACTCGGCGCCCCACAACGCGCTGCGTATCAACGAGACCGCCGTCGATGTCGATATGGACACTGGCGAAAGTTCGCAAGAATCGGGAAAGCCTGTTGCTGGTCCAAGCGCCACTCTCTCCCCACCAACAGGACTCTTCAGAGAAGCACCTTCACATAAGGAAGCGCTTAAAACGCAAAAAACTCCCCTGTAACTCTGCATTTAACCCTGAAGAACAATTTAACCATGACGGAAAGCAACAAAATCAAGTTTTTTCCACAGTTTAACAAATAAAATTTCCGATCAAACAGAAACGTTGCCACCAAACACACATCGATCCAAACTCTTCTCCGATTTTTAATTCATTGTACGGTTCGGCTGCCCAGAATTCGATTGAACAGCCCAGGGTTTTTTTTAAATTTTTTTAAATTTTTTTTTGTAAAATCCACAGTGCGGACGGAAGCGGTGAAAAATATCAGCAAGGTCTGAAAGATATCATAAAGATACAAGGCTACAGTTCAGCAATTATGCGTTCTGTCCTGGTGTATAGGCAGCGGAGAAAAAAGAACAATTTATTCTCAAACTCTGCGCCAACATCGGCTACGCAACGGACAATCAAGATACATCAACTCATTTAACCTCCATATCGACTCTGGACAACGAATAACGTTAAAAATTCAATAAAACAACAAAAAAGTCATGAAAAAGTCAGACCTGAATCTCGGCAAACATATCGCTCAGCTTGCTACTTCCCGATGCAACAATCTTGCGGACGCTGTTAATGTCCTCGATGCCTTGGTCCACAAAGTTGTTCGCAAACACCCGCAGACCACTTCCCACTGTCTCTATCACATCTCCGACATTCATCGACGACGAAGGCGGCCTCATTGGTCCGCCAGTACGATTCGTTCCATTGGCACCGCTTGTTCCATAATAATCGTCACTGCCAAAGCCTGACTTTCCTTGGAATTGCTGCAGCTTGGAGCGCGCTTCAGCGCTGAAAAAGTGAATAATTCGATTATGTAAAGCCTGCAAAAAAGATAAGGTTCAGGGCCCTTGTCACCTCTCAGCTTCGTAATATTGGCCTCTGCCGAAGTACTGATCGGAAGATATAGCTTTCGCATTTCCAAACCGCTGTGCTGCGTCCCCACTCTCCTGCGGTATGGAGGCTTGCTTCGCCGGGACTGACCCGAACCCACCAGTCGACCCAAACTTAGATGGTGCACCTCCGAAGTTTGAGCTCTTGTTGTTGGTAGTGGTTGTGGGAGTAGAGGATGGGTCAAACCCAAAACCCAGTCGGCCAACACCCGCCGACAGGCGATCAATATCACCAGAACTAGCACCTATACAGTTTAATAAATAAAAAAATAAGCCTACACTACTGCAAGATTTTGAGTTTGCTTGCCATTTCCAGAATTAGAAGGGCCAGTTGAACCAAATCCTGGAGCAGAATCTGTGAACATCAATCTGCTCGAAAATCCTCCCCCGGATCCGTTGCTGCCGCCGCCGCCGATTGGCGAAGCCGGAGCCTTTTCCGTTTCGTATTTCAATGCTTCAGCTTCCTCACGTTTGATACGCTCTTCTTCTTCTCTCGCGCGACGCTCGACTTCGTCAAAGTTGATTTTAGTGGCTTTCTTCGCGCCAAGTTTCTTTGCGCCGAGAGTTGCCGGTTTGGCAGATGCATGTTGTGAAATCAGAGAAGTTGCAACAGGTGCAGTGGAAATTGAGGAGACCGGCGGGGCTACTGGGGCTTCAGCTGGAATTGCTGGAGCAGCAGAAGTGGCTTCAACCACGATTGGCTGCACGGTCGGTGCTGCCGCCACGCGTGGAGTGTCTGAAATCGCTTGCACTTCAGAAGGAAGGGCCTGTTGCACTGGCTCGGGTTCGTTCCAGTCCGCGAAAAAGTCATCCGCGGCAGCTGCGACTACGGCAGATGTTGTAGTTCCGGAATATAATTCCTCTGCGGATGCACTCGCAGCTGCAACGCTAACCACAGTTGCACCGGAAGCTGCAGCAGCCGCAGTCGCAGCATCAATCACGATCCCATCTGGATACGCTCGTGCGTCGTCGTCTGCGAGCGCACGCAGGCGGTCACGGTACGACACTGCCGCTTTACTTGAGTAGCGCGCCTTCGCATCCTTGTACGAGCTGGCGCCCCCACCGTGCGCCCGGAACCACTCTGTGCACGCGTAGTTGCCGCCCACCTTCATCAGTCGAAGCTGGTCCACAGTCCATGAGTCGAGTACGACGGATCTGCGGGGACGTTTCACGTTAGAAAATACGTGTCAAACGAATGGAACAAAACAGCGCTGTCGCGCACACGCACCTCACAAAGGAGATGTGGACACCCATGTTACGGTGGACGGCGGAGCAGTCGAGGCAGAGATAGATGGCAAAGGTCACGGACGACCATGTGGGGTTCTTGGCGCCACAGTCGAAGCACGTCTGCGGGCCAGCCCGGTGTTAGTTGCGGCAGGCAGACGCAGCATGCCCCAGCATAAGGGAGGCGATGCGCGGCCCGGACAAACCTTGTTCTCTCGGCGCAGAGCCTTCAGCCTTTTGAAGATGTCGGTGATCTCGACCTTGGAGAGCTCGCGGGCACTCATTTTGGTTTTCAAACGAAGTCGGCAGCCCGCGCAAGCTGCCGCACTGCAACGCCCGCGTCCGCGAACAGCTGCGCGCACACCGCATCCATGTGATCGCCGTACCCGTGGCCGTACACAACCTCCCGCACGCCGACCTGGATGATCTTGCGTGTGCACTGCACGCACGGACACGTGTTGCAGTACAGCGTGGCTGCGCCCCCCGCCCCGACCCCGCCGCCCGTGATTCGTTCGCGTCCGGCCTCCAGAAGCGCGTTTTCCTCCGCATGCAGACATATGCACAGTGTCAGATCAACCCCGCATGTTGCCACCGCGTCATTACACCGCTTGCATCCGCCCTCGTTGCAGTTGCGCAAGCCGATCGGTGTGCCGTTGTATCCCTGCAATTGTGAGCTTCGACACTTGTTGAACAACCCAAAAAACGAAAGAAGCTGCTTACCGTTGCTACCACACGCTTGTTGCGCGCTACCACACAGCCAACGCGGCGCTTCATGCAGTTGGATCGCATCGCAGCGAGGTCGCACAGTTTCATAAAGTATTCATCCCAACCCGGTCGCAGTCGCGTCGCATCGCAGATGTCCACCCGCTCAATCTGCGCATGAAACTCCGCCAGCGTCGAAGAGGAGTTCGTGATTGTCAGCGCCGCTTCATGCATCAGCTGCGCCAGTTTTGGCGCTGCGGATGTGGCACCCGTTGTGTTACCGTTGCCAAACAGTGACATATCGTCCGCAAGCACCATGTCCTCCAGCTCCAGTGCAGCGTCACCGGAAAGGAGCATTCGAGCCCGTCGCACCAGTATTGGTGCACGCACCGCCACAACCAGAACGAACGGCCGCTTGCGCCACTGGTCCCACGCGAACCCGTTGCCGCTCGCCTCCGCGACGACCACGTAATTGCGCATCCATGTCGCCGTTGCATGCGCAAGCGCGCGCGCCGCGCTGCTGAAAACCAGTGTCGACCGAACAGCGTCAGCAGCTAGTCCGGATGCCGGAGCGCTTTCGGACTCAAGAACCAGCGATGCCATCGCCGCGGCGCCGCCATCCTGCATGTCGCCGCCGGCAGCCCCGGCGGGTGCGATGACGATGCGCGTGAAGCCTTTCACCGCAACGAGATAGTCTGCCAACGCGCGGCGCCCGCTGAACGGCAGGCCCAGAACACACACGAGCATTTCTTTTCTCAGCACACGATTTCAACCGTGACGCTGTCGACGCCAAACTCGCCGCTGAGAACTTGCCGCGCATCGCGCACCACTCGCGCGTACTCCCTCGCACCGCCCGCGGCTACCGCGAGCGCGTCAGTGTCTCCCTGGCGCTGCCGTATTTCCAGCCGCGCGATTGCCGCGGTCCAAGTCTGCCCCACGCTCCATACATGCAGCTCCACAACCCCACTCACACCGTCTATCTGCAGTAACCGTCCTGTCACTTGGCTAGTGTTTATGGTTTCGGGCGTGCCTGAATGATTGTCGCAAGGTAAATAAATAAAAAATTAAATCCGGAACCCACCTTCCATCAATATGATGATGCATCGCTTGACAAGGCCGTAAGAAGTCATAAATACCAGCACGGAAAAAAGAAATGTGCATATTGGATCCACGATTGTCCAAGTTGGCTGCACAAGTAACACAACCGCCGCAATAAGCACACCAATTGAAGAAACGAGGTCAGACAAAACGTGTAGCACTGCAGCACGTGCATTAATGTCCATTCCCTTGTTACGAGATGTCACGGAAGAAAGTGTTAATAGTTGCTGGTCTTTGGTTAATCTGACCAACCTCCACATCCAAAAACGCAAGCCAAGACAGCTTCGACCGCCGCTGACCACCATGGCTGTCGACAATCTGAGATGCTTGAAGCAGCGGCGACCGTTCATCCACCCTGGAATGTGAGTCGTGCGAATGGGCCCCGTCGTGCGAGTGTGTCAGCGACTCTTCATCAGATCGAATAGAAGCTGCCGGCGACTCGCCCGCGGATGAGTGCGACGATCCGCAGCCTGCTTGACCGTAGTGGTGGTGCGCAGTCGCTCCCGAATGAAGCGTGGCTGCAAGTGCAATATTCACGCCGACCCCGAACAAGGCAGTCCAAAACATAATCACGGCATCGATCGGCGATGGTGACACTAGCCTCTGCAAAGCTTCGACCACAAGACCCACAGTGATGACCCTTCAGAGGAATTTCGTCAGATCTTCTCTTAAAGCAAAGTGCACAGATACCAAATCAGGAGCGTCGATATCAGAGCTCCGATGACTTCGACGCGCTTATACCCAAACGAGAAATCTAACGTAACATAATTCGTTGATATTACTTGAGTATACGCGCAGAGAAGTAGCAGCGAGAACTTACGCTTTGTGGCACCAAGGCGGGCGACCGAGATTGCGTAGACGCTGACGCCGAAACCAGCAACATCCGACAGCAGATGGAACGCGTCACTCAATATAGCTAGAGAGCCACTCCATACTCCGGCAATAAGCTCCACGACGAAGAACACTGAGCACAGGAAGATGGCTGCCCACAGCGACTTTGAAACAGTGTGTGTTCGATCGGCTGGCACCCCTCCGACCATCGTCGCCACCACCGATTCGGACGCAGCGCTATTGGAATGCTGATAGACATTGCAATGGTCGGGCAGGCCATGGCCGTGTTCATGTTCGTGTTCGTGCTCGCGCTCGTGACTATGCGCGGCAGCGTCGTCAAGCCCGCAGGGAACTGGCGGGGGCGGCAGTGAGAAGCGCACGCGGCGCTGCGGCGGCTGCGCTGGAAGCGAGAGGGCCGCCTTGGGGGCGCGCGCGGCGTGGGCGTCGGCCGCCGCAGGCTCCGGCGTCACAGGCGTGGGCACCGGCAGCGCCGTCATTGACATTGGAATCAGTCAACAAACACCCAACAAGGTTTATGGGCGAGTCGCGCGTCGAGCTTCTCGCGTGGCTCAACGATCTGTCGCAGCTGGGCATGACCAAGGTCGAGCAGTGCGGATCCGGGTGAGTCCGCCAGAGCCGGCCCGGGCCCTCCAGGAGTTGATCTGCTGCACACAGCGCCGTACATTGTGTCATCATGGACTCCATCTACAGAGACGTACGTTACCACCTCCCGCTCTTTCCCTTCCTGTTCTTGAAGAATCTAGCCTGTCCGTTGTCGAATCCACTTTGGCCGCTGATTCGATTTGTCCTTAAGATGCATCTATTGACACAACTGTCTCCAGGTACCTCTGAAGAAAGTCAAGTTCAATGCGAAGCACGAGTATGAATATGTGGCAAACTTCAAAGTCCTTCAGGCTGTGTTCGACAAACACAAGATAGACAACGCAATTCCCATCGAAAGATTGGTCAAGTGCAAAATGCAGGACAATCTCGAATTCCTGCAGTTCATGAAAAAGTACTTGCTCTTTTATTTGCGTTCGAGACTTAACCCCCACAAAAAAATAACCCAACAAAAACAAAAACCAAAAAAAAAAAAAAAAAAAGGTATTGGGATCAGTATTACCCGGGTGGCGAATATGATGCACTAGCTCGTCGTGCAGCTTCTCCGTCTCCTGCCACGAGCACGTCGATTCGATCGTCAGTTGCCAAGAGTACAAGTTCGCTTGCAGCATCTTCATCGAGAAAAGCAAGCACCTCAAGCGTCCATACTGTCCCCGCCACTGCTGCACCGGTAAAACGATCCACCCCGTCGCGTCTGTCCACGGGCGCGCCGGTCGCATCGACAGCTGCGGCGCGGCGCGCGCAGCAAGAGCTCGAAGAGGAATATCAGCGCAACCTCGCCGAGCTGACTGAGCAAACGATTGAGCTCAAGCTCACGGTCGACCAAGTCGAAAAAGAAAGGGAATTTTACTTTTCCAAACTGCGCGAAATCGAGCTTTTTGTGCAGGAGCAGCTCGACGGTGGCGAGTTCGGTGCTGACGCTCCCGCTCTGGCGATTCTGGAGCACGTGCAGGGTATTCTGTACAAGACAGAGGACGGCTTCGAAATCCCCGATGCCGGCGAGCAGGAGACGGTTGAAGACGAAGAGGAGACATTCTGAGCGGGAAGTTTCGTCATGTATTGTGTGTCGTGTCGTTGTTGGTTGGTGCGATGATAATGCGACAAAGAGAGACAAACGTGAACTACTGAACTATTGAACAACTGGTTGCCGAGATCGAGAATCGATATTTGCCTTATCGTCGGCCGCTGTGCGCGTGCTGGCCCCGCTGCCATCAAGAGCATATTCGGATTTGAGCCAACAGCAGTTTCCACATAATGCTCGTGCATGCCAGCACCAAGCTCTCAAAGAATCAGTAATCCATCATGCGCTCGGCTTTCGACGTCGTATCCTTTGATGCAAGTGAAAAGATTCCCAAGTTATAAACAAAAATTCACCATGATTGCGGCTGGATGCTTGGTCCAGATTGCCAAGCATGCCGTCGACTTCATCAAGGACTGATCAGCCACTGCCGTACTCGTTACGAGCTGCTTTTCATTGTCGTTCGAATCCTTGTCCAAAAACGGGTAAAAAGCCTTTATAGCTAAAAACAGATTACACGTTCAAGTCCATACGCGCGACAGTTAAAGTGTCCTAACTTTAAGGGTCGCTTGCTCCAGTTTTAGGAAAATATGGAGTGCGTGATTTTGCTCAGGGTTTCTTTTCTTCTGTAATTTCTTTACTGGTGTATTTTCTTTTCAACTTGTACAACATAAAGGTCGTTCTTTCGCAGAATGGCAGTTTGGAGGACTCGAGACAAAATGAAAATAAGTCCAATACGATGCCAATATCCAAGTGAGAATATTTCCACTCTCACAGTCAGACGTCGAACTGCCGGAACATAAGTAGATCGACAGGAGAAGGCTTCGTGTGTGCATGAGTCTCTAGTTTGGGCTTGCATACTCTGTCGGAGTGGGACGTTGTGCAAGGTCGAAATAATACGTCGCGACAAATCAGGGACTCTTATCTTTCGTTGACCATCTGATTTCTTGGAGGATGCTATGTGAAAGTGCAAAATTTGCTTTCAACGGAACGGATATCCTCCAGATCTCTCCGCCAGCATAGGGCGATGCCAGCGCCAGCATTTGAGAAAAAACCCTTGATTTTTTTTTCTTGGGAGGGGAGCGGGAGGTGGGGCTGGGAAGGGTACGCTTTGGGCGACTGTAATGCACTGAATGAAGAAAGTTTGCGACGAGAGATTTTTGCATAGTTCGGAGATTTTGGAAGTTGATGAGCTATTTTTGGATCGTCATTTCAAAACTTTTCCGCCCGAAGCGCAGCGCGACTTTCGTGCGGCATTCGCAGCTGCGGGGAGGATTCGCCTCGCAGCATCAGCGTCGCCTCGGATGCGGCGGATGCGGCGGATGCGGCAGTGGCGTGGCGTGGCGGCGCGTGGTGCTTGCCGCCCGCGCGACACAGCAACAGCAACAGAAACAGCAACAGAAACAGCAACAGAAACAGCAGCGCGGCTTGGGAAAGAGCAAACAAAGAAGCGACAAAACGCATCAAACTTGTGCAAAAATGCCTCAGCACCCGCACCAGCCGCTGCGCGCACACGCCCTCGCATCGGCCTTCGTGCTGCCGATGCTGCTCATGATGATGCTGCCGTCCCCCGCAGCTGCGCACGGCATGGACATGGACATGTCCTCCAACTCCTCGTCGCTGTGCGGGTCCATGTTCCTGCACCAGGACATCTGCGACGTCGTGCTGTTCGCCTCCTTCGTGCCGAATTCCGTCGCCCAGTACGTGGCCGCCCTCGTGACTACAGCTGCTCTGGCTGCCGCCTCCGTGTGTCTGGATGCCGCGAAGCGCAAGTTGATCAGGGCAAGAGCTGATGCGATTCTGAACGCCCCTCGGCCCGTGCCGACTCAAGTGTCACAGCCTGCTCAAGCACAGCCTCCTCGGCCTTCCGTTGGCGAGGGCGAAGGATCAGGAACAGGATCAGACGTTGCAAAGACAGTGGTGGGTGGCGTGCCTACCAAGACCGAAGGCCACCTGTGGAAGTGGCAACAAGCGCAGCGGATGGCGATACCGGGGCTTGCTCGCTCGCATGGCGGAGCAGCCAAGGCGTGGTACCTTGCACTGCAGGGCGGGCTGACGTTTATCAGCGTGCTCCTGCGGTATCTTGTGATGCTGATCGTCATGACATTCAACATTGGCCTCATCCTCGCGGCATGCGCGGGATATGCGATAGGTTCGGCTTTCTTTGATGACCACGACGATGTGTTGGCGGGCGCGGGCATTGGCGTAAGCACCGACTTGTGCGCATGATTGCCTTGGCGCGAAAATACATTGTTTTTACGGAGCCTGTTCGACAAAGCCGTGGCGTAGCGTGGTACGACGCCCCACGGCGCTGCCAAGTGCCCGCACTTGTGGTATATCCGGTGTCGATGACAAGTGCTCTGCAAGTTTATCGCGCTGCCTGTGGTCTAGTCGTTCCCAAAAAGCAATCCGTTGCGCTGCGTGTCTCTCCGCGCCATATGCTTAGCCGCAAGAAAGCATATGCCAACCTCCAACGAGATATGATTGCACCTGAGTGAAATCACCACCCCAGAATCAGAACACAAATACAGTTTTGGAACAGGTCGACCCGATTCCACCAACTGCGTCTCTCCTGCCAAAATAAGAACTTTCGCTGTCGAGAAACCTGGTTTTGTTGGTGCCCACAACACACTGCGGTCCCATGAGCGTGCTGATAAATACAAAAAGTTGTTTGAGTGGCAAAAAGAAAAAAAGAATGAATTAAAAAAAATTGCCAAGAAAAGTAAAATAACACCACGCCCAGCTAAGTCAGAGTAAGAAATATCGAAAAAAAGAAGATTTAACAATTTGGAAAGTTTGATTTCACAGTTCAGAAGATCGCGCATATAAGTCAGATGAATCTAATCGCTGTTGATGAGTGGAGTTGATTTTTTGCCAAAGACGGTTGGAACAGGAGATGCAGCATGTGGTGTTGAAAAGACGTGCGCATTGGAGTTCTCGACAACAGAATATGGAGATGGCAAACCAAGGTGGCCAGGTATAGCCGCAATTCTGCACGGGCTTTGCACTGACGAATTCAGAGATACCAGCACCTCATTAGCTGCTGCGGGTAAACTGCCGCCACAATAATTGGCGGCCAAACACTCAATGGATCTCGCCGGGCCACCCGCATGCGCGTACCCAAACATTATAATCCCTCCAACTGCTAACACATCGGTAAACACATTGCTGCGTTGCTGATGCCTCTAGAATTCGCAACAGGTAGTGAGCAAAAAAAATGACCTCTGCAGAACTGCGGGATATCTTCCTTGGGCAAAGTGCACCAAATACACATGTTTGCAAAATCCAAGTTTAGAATAAAACGAACAAAGCGTTGGTCCATCCCTACTCCTAGCCTTTCTCGAGCTCGGCGAGGAAACCGGCAGGCGCAAGCTGGACTGATTTCACGTCGCTGGAGGGTTTTACACCTCCTGCACCGGTGTATTTTGCACCGATATGTGCAAATTGCAATCAAGCAGGTGGACAATTTCTGAAGAAAAAAAAAAAGACAACGCGCGTGGGTGGGCGGGTGCAGTCAGGTTTCACGGCGACACAGTGTTCCAATCGTCAAACTCTTGTTCCGCAGAGCCGCCGAAAAGATTTCCCTCTTGCACGCCTTTCTCCACATCCACCAGCGAAAACAGCGCCAAAGAAACGAGAAACTGCACAAACAAGAACAAAAACACAAACGACCGGTCCGCGCCTGAGTTGTCGATCGCCGCAACTACAAACGGCCCCACCCATGAACTGCCCTTGTCGGTGATTTCGTACAGCGAAAAAAACTGCGACTCTTCCCCCGCCGGCACAAGTTGCGAAAACAGCGAGCGGCACGTGCTTTGTGTTCCTATGGCCAAAATAAATAAAGACAGAATCTTTCAGTCGGTTTTCGCCAAAGAACGCCTCACAACCTCCGAGGAGCAGGCCGTGAACTGCTGCTGCAATGAAAAGCTCTTCTTTTTGCTTGAACCCGAAAGATAGTGTTGGAACAAATGCTAGCAGGCCCCAGGCTGGAATCAGTACATAAATCAGGTTTTGCAGAAGCACCATTCGCTTGGAAGAAATCTGTGCAAGTCTTTGAAGCTGGTTCCAAGCGTACGAGCCAATCAGTGCAGTAAACTGCACTTCTGCTGCGAGAATCAGCACCTCGGTTGTGGTGAATCCCAGCTGTGTTTGCGCCCACAATACACTGACGCTTATTAACGTACTGTACAACGTTAACAACGGGCAGTGGTTACAAACGCTCACCCAAGAGAATCAGAGTAAAAAAACCATCCAGAAAGAAATAAGAACAGGTTTCGCAATTTCTGTCCGTGTGACACTGACGCGATTACCTTTTTGAACGAATACACGACCAGATTCTGATGCTGTGGCAATGGTGGGCCGGGGCGTTCCCTCAAGTACTTGTAGACGACTGTGCAGCCAGCTAGCCAGATTAGAGCAAACACGGAGAGCGCGATATGGAAGGGATATAATTGGGGGAATGAGGGCGGCACGACCACCACAAACGTAAGGGCAACAGAAACCAACAAAGCTACGATTGAGCCACCATACATCCATACGAATGCCGTAGATGAAATCTTATTTGTGATGAAGTCAAGCTGTGCCAGAAGCTCTCTTCGAGTTGATTCAGGATTATTCATATGTGCCAGAAAATCTGGATGATTGCGAGCGATGGGCGGAAGCTGTGCATACGGTCAAGGGTTTTCGACAGCACCAAACGGACACAGGCCCTACACACATAGGCGTACACGAACACGAACGTCACTCCCACGCAAATCAAGCCCGTCACGGCAAGAAATCCTGCGAAGGCATAAGCTTGCTGGTTGACTGTTGCGCCGAACAGCAAACACGAAACCGCTCCGGCGACTGAAAACGCGAGCATGAGCTTTTTCCGGAAACCTGTTCGAGCGATGACTTTTCTGGCCACACGCGCCCGGTGACTCACCCCCATGGTCAGCAATGGCGCCCATCCCCACGAACAGCACAAGTTGCGCGAAAGTCGCCAAGGTCACGCAGTAGAAATAAAACGCGGACGGGTCTACCCAGGACCCGCTAATAGGAATCACACACGTGTATCCAGGGACGGAAGTATTGCACGGCACGGAGTGGTCGCTGGTTTCGAATGCCGCGCCGGCGCCAAGAGACTCGACGATGAGCGGAACAAAGAAGGCAAAACTGAAGCTGCAGAGCAAAGCAATGGTTGAGCAGCGTGCAGCAACGCGACTAGGAAAGGAAACCTTATGGGTTCCACCGTGCCGCCGAACAGATACCATGCGCGTAGCTCCCATGTCGAGACGGGTGTGCAATCGATGTCCCGGAACTCGGCAGGCGAGCGCTGAAGCTCCTTCGTGGACATGTTCGGGCTCCGTGGACAATGACAATGGCAATGGCGGCAGATGTGCAGATGGTTGATTGCCGCCGACGAAGCGGCATTAAATTGGCTTTGAATTGGATCGGAGGCGGATGGCGCAGGCAGCTTCCTCGGATCCGCTCACCATCGTCGTGTCGCTGGTCGTGCTGTTCTTCGTGCTGCGCTATCTGTTCGGTACGCCGCCGCTGCTGCGCTTTTGTCGCCTGTGGGCTCAATCCTTCGGCCAGGAGGCTCCCCCGCGCCGGCGACCTCGCCTAACCAGAACCGACGTGGCGAACGCACTGACTCCCGCGCTGATGCCGGCGGCGGCGCTGCTCGTAGGAGACGCATCGTGGACCCTGCAAAGGTTTGCTGCAGCTCTTGTCTCCGTCCTCCGTCTCAGTGACCGTCTCAAACATCTCTAACAGGTCGACGCTGTCCTCGCGATGTTCCCAGACTATCCGCGCGCGACCATCGAACGGGATCTGGCGCGGACAGACTCCGTCGAACAAACTCTCGACAATATCCTGTCTGGGGCGTTGGTATGTGGCTCTCTGTCCGATCTTATGTAACTATCGCTATTCCAGCCCGCGCCGCCGCCGGCTCCAGCGCCCGCCAATTCGTCCAATCGAAGCTCCGAATTGCCTGCATCTTTTTCCCCGTCCGCGTATCTCGTATCCCCGTCCAAACCAGACGCGTCCCCACCTGAAAACGTTTGGAACCCGAACCCAAGCTCGCGCGAAGCCAACCTGCGTGCGCGAAAAGAGCATATGGTGCGACTCGCACGCGAGCGTGCTCTCAAGAAAAAATCGGAAGATGAAGGAGGTGAAAAATAAACTCATGCAATGCGCGGGGAATGTACCCGTCTCGTCGGATCTCGCGCTGAAAACTGCTTCGCCTGCCAAGGCTGACTGTTCGCCATGTCATATGCAATTGTCTGCTGGTACACCGGTTTGGGCGCCAACAACGTCTCTGATGTATATCCTGTTATTTGCGTTTGAGTCTTTGTTCTGTTCCCCGGCGAAAGCGATGCGGCATGAAGTGTGCTTTCTCCTAGCTTCGCGCCTGGAAACTCGGATGGTGGTCGCGAGTTGCTTGTTGCTTTCTGTCTGTCGGAAATGAAGATCCAAACGCCGTTCGCGTCCCGATACCCCGTTGCGCCGCGCGGCGTCATGCGCGCCATAGCGCTCCGCGCCGTCAAGCGATGGACGGGCGTCCTTCCCGCCAAGCGCTGCATCTCCAGCCCGAGGCGTAAGTTGCTAGGGGCGCGTCCGCCCGCTGCGTCCAGTCCTGCCGCCCTGCTTTACCGCCGTTTCGCCTACTTCCGCTCTCACACACCGCCTTCGAGTGCGAGTACGACCAAATTTAGAACTCAATCACATACTAAGCATCTCGAACTGCCCGACAAGTCTAAAGATGGATCAGACCGATACAGCGAAGACGAAGAGTCTGTTGATATTTCGGAGGCCGTGCAGTACTTCCGCGAGGTGTACTTGGGTGCGAACACGAACGGGAAAGATTCCGACTCTGACGAAGAATCGGAGGAGGACGATTATGACTCAGGCTCGGTTGGGAACGACAATATACGCGACGCAATCGCAATCTATCGCCAAAGGTATCTCGGCAAGGCTCAAGCCAACCGGCGATGATTAACGCACGTGGAAGTGAAGGGGAAAACAAAGAATGCGTTGTTGAGCTTCTTCATCGTCTGTAACGGCGGTCGTAGCCGCCGCCACCCCCGCGGTCGTCGCGTCTGTCGTAGTCTCTTCTTTCGTGATCGCGTCGGTCGTCGCGTCGGTTGCCGCCGCCATGGTCGTCTCGTCCCCTCGGGCCTCCCCAACCAGGTCGCGAATCCCCACCTCCGGGCCCTCCCCCACTCGCGCCAAGGAGACTGGAGCGCCGATTTTCCCAGTCTTTGACCCATTCTCGAAGCTTTTTGTACCCAACATGCTGTTTTCCCGTGATATGGTCCTGCATTCGCTGTGTTGAGTCGTTCGCCACCAGTGTCGCGGAGCATATTTCGCACACAACAAGTCGTCGATTATTTGTTGCCTGTAAAGAATAAAACGTCAAAAACTTGTGAAAACCCAGTATATAAATCTCACATTCCGGATAGCTTCAATATTTTGCTTCAACAGCTCAACTGTAACCCACATGTCAATCGCTCGGTCGACACTGCCCGCGTTTCCGAGCTCCATTATCTGCGCCAAGTGCTCTTTTATCTGTCCTTCAAGCATGGCTACGCGCTCCTCCTTTTCGTCGTCCTCGTTTTTCATCGCATCGGCGACTCCACCATATGCCTGCTGCCCTGCTTCGTCCAGTCCCATTTGTACATTAACTTTTTCTTTCTGGCGTCGAACTGTGCGGTCCATGTCTTGTACAAGGCGGTTTGCCAGATTGTAAAACTGCTGCTCGTGTCCCAGATGATACCTGTCTGGTGACGCTTGGTACCTGTCAAAAAGAGATATGAGAATGACGCTGAACGCTCCGGTCGACGCACGCACGCAGCAACAAGCTTCTCGTCATGCAGCTTTTTGTCGCACACTCCAATGTCGCATTTGGTGTTTGTGAACAGATCGTAAGGACAGTATCCGCTCGCAAGCTGGTATATGCACATTTGTGGGTCTTTGTATGTTTTGGTGGTGCCCAGAAGTGGATTCATAAGCTGTGCATTGTCCGATGCGAGTGCGTTTTTATGGTTAGATAACCGGAGCTCAGGGTCATGCGAACCTCCTCCAAGAGCTTGCGCTGTGCGTCCATTTTTTGGGAATAGGTTTTTTTTTTTTTTTTGGTCGTTAGCTCCGATAGTAAGCATCGAACCCGATGATGTGCTGCTCGTACAATCAATAACTGCAAAACTTGTTCTTTAATTTCTGACGCGGAAACATATTTGCCTTCAACCGGGACCGCACCCGCTCAAAGCTTCACAGTGCCAACTACGTCATACTTCTTCTGGTAAAATGCAACCCATTTGTCAAGGGTCTCCATCTTTTGTTCATTCCAAGGCGCGGACGAATGTAAACATGAAGATGTTTTTAAGTTCAATGTGCCTGTCCGTTTTGTAACTGAATCTTACCTGCTCAGCGTTGAGTGTCGAATAGTCTGCCACGCAGTCTTCGGCTTTCAGCGACGACATTCCGAGCGCTCTTGAAGCATCCTGTGGATCGAGTCAAAATGTAAGTATTCAAATTGCGCTCTCCCATGAGCATTTGCGGATGAAGGCAAGCAAGCACGGCTTTGCCCCTCACGCCGGCGAGCGACGCGAATGCACACTATAAATGCATGGAGTTCACGAAACGAAAGATGCACCTTTCCAGCAAAGGCCGAGTAGCCAGATCCAGGGGCATACATGTTCCGGGCGGATGATACATCGTAGACAACGCCCTTGAGCGCAAGGTAAACAGGCTGGGCGGCGTCCGCCCCGTTGTACTTTGCCAGCTCTTCGGGGCTGAAGACCTTTGTTCCAGGCGGCTTTCGTGTGCCGTAATCTGCGTTAGGCCCAAACATTCTGACGGCTTCTTTTTGCTTGTCTCAAAATCCAATAGCACCAATCCCGTCACATCTCGTCCATCAAATCCTCCTCGGGATAATCTCCTGCGCGCACCTTATTTGGCCGCGCAAAAGCGCCGTGCCGCGGCCGCGCGTCGAAGTACCGTTGCCCATCCACGCTGCGTATTTTTCGTAGTTGGTTGGTAATGCGGGCGGATTCAGTACGGCACACGCGAACCAATCACTGGGCATACCTCCCATCGTGCTTCCCTAATGGCTCGTCGTATTCAATCCCAATCCAGTATCCCGGTTTAAACTTTGTTAGTCCTACGAATTTGACTTCTCCGCGCTTTGCGAGACCACCTTCATCATCAACCGTCACTTCGCATCGATCGCCAACCTTAATTTTTGCAGCAGCCGCACTGAAGTCGTCCCCATCGGTGGTCGAGGCTGATGCTTCAGAGGAACCATCTGCAAAACGCCCGAGCTTCATCCGTTGCTTGAACGCGCGCACCGAGTCTGGAAATCATGTGTTATTTGGAAGAAGGACAGACTGAGTTTCTCTTTCAAACCAGAGCGTTTTGAATATTCTTCGTCCGATATTTCAAACTTTTTAACCTGAGAAACATCCGTGTACGCGCCCTTCACACGATGCGGGTTTGTGTCCACGACCTGTCTATACAGATCAAATAAAATTCGAAATGGTGCCACTTTCAAACATGGATGCGCATGAAGTCCTGCACGGGATAGAAGCCGACCATCTTGGTGTCGTCGTCGAGAGAGCATATCGGCGCGTCGGACGCCGAGTAGAGAGTAATGCGCATCGATGAGCAGGGCACGCCAGTGATTGGTTCCAAGCGTTCCTAGCAGTACGCGCGGTGTGGGTTTGAAGCTCACGTTGCGCGGACGGCGACGGGTGGGGGCGTGGCGGGGCGCACCTTCAGCGAGAGGACAGACATGCCCTTGTCGAAGCGACGCTCGGAGGTCACGCCCTCGGAGGACACGAAGAGCGTGACGATGGCAGCGGAGAATGCGCCGGTCGGATTGTGCAGCAGCGACGATGCGGCGGCGGCCATTGCAGCGAAGATTCGAGAGTTGGCAGCAGTTTCATGAAATGGCGGGAGACGAACGCGAGTCGCACGCCGCCGAGGTCAGTGCCCGTCCCGCAGCCGCCGCGCCAGTCTGCCGCCGATCCGACTGACGCACTGCTCGGCCCGCGCGTGGGTGCGGATGCCTCTTCCCCGACACGACAGGTCCTCGCACTCGAACAGCGCTGCGCCCTGCTGCAGGAGCGTCTGACCACTGCCGCCGGCCATCTGAATTCGCTCGTCGCCGAGAACAGGGCGCTCAAAGCTAGTGCTGCCGAGGTGCGCTTCGCCCGCTCGCGGCCTTTCCACGCTTCTTTTAAATCCCTGAAAACATCTCACTATGACATCCCACGCATCAGCGCGCTTCGGAATCCTCCACTCTCCAAGAGACTATCGAATCTGAGCGCGCGGCGTTCGCTCGTGAACGCGCGGGCTTCGTGGAGAAAATATCCCTTCTTGAGCAAAACCACTCTAGCCTCGCCGACTCCAACAAACAACAACAAGATAAAATCGCCAAATACACTGCAAAGCTTCACCAGATTTTGGCTGCAAACAAATCGCTCAATGCGCAGATTGCCGCGATGTCTGCTGCATCAGCGAATGCGTCCGCTGCGGGATCGCCCAATGGCGATTCTACTGCCCACAAAAGCAGTACTCCGTCAGACCCCATATCTGCGGAAACAGACACACTTACCGCTCGGCTCCAAGAGACTGAAGCTAATTTGGCGCGCGCGCTCACTGACTTGGAGCAATCCCGTGCGCTCGTGGACGAAAAATCCCTCGCGCTCGACAAATCAAACGAAGCACTCTCCCGCGCCCATGCGGACCTTGAAGTACTACGCGTCGCTTCCTCCGCATCCAATTCCGATGAACTGCAGGACGCACTCGAACGTGTGCAGGCACTGTCGGCGCAGATTGACCGCGAAGTCGAGGCCACGGATGCCGCGCGCAAGGAGCGCGACACCGCGACTGCCCGCGCGAACGAGTATGAGAGCCAGATTGCTGATCTGACGCGCCGTATTGACGAATACGCTCGGTCTGCTGCGGCCTTTCAAGAGGAAATCGACCAACATAAACAGCGTGAAGCCTCGAACCAGCCTGGATTACGCGTTGACGCTGTGCGTAGCGCGGTGGACTATGTTACCACGCTTTTGAAGGGCGGCTTGGAAATTGCCGATCATGATGATGATGGCGTCTTCCCCGATGAGCTCAAGGACTCGTTCAACGGACTTGTTGCGGAAGTGAATTCCCGAATTTTCGCCGCCAAGAAAGAAAGTTTAGCGAAATTGGAAAGCTTGAAATCTGGTAATTTTGGTTGTTTTTTTTTTGTGTTCGTCCGCGGCTTCTCTCACACTGGTTTTTTTCTCTCACCATATTCGTCAGAGTATGACAAATTAATCATCGATTTGAACACAGAATTGGAGGAAAAAAACATTTCTCTTCATAATTTACAAACGCAGTTGAGCTCTGCCACCGCGGAAAAAGAACGTTTGATGGCGGAAAGTTCTCAACTCATGGATCGATTGAAGACGGCTAAAGCAACATTAGGACCAAAGTTACACGAAGAGATGGTTGTGTTTTGCTTTTGCTTTATAGGATTCTCAATAAGTGTGATGTGGTAACCTGAATCACAGGAATCAAACAAATCTCTGAAAGCGCGAGTTGAACAGCTGACGCAGCAAGTCTCCGATTTGACGGATGAAAAGGAGCTCGTCAAATCTCAACTCCTACAACTTGCCTCACAGCAGGAGCATAACTCCGAAGCGAATAGCAATGCGGAAGCAGAACTCCACGCCCTGCAATCCGAACACGAACGTCTGCAAGCTCAGCTTGCAGCCCTGCAACACCATTTGGCCGAGTCGGAAGATGCGTACACTCAGGACCTCGTCAAGGCTCAGTCCACCGTCGACGAATACCGGCTGCAGCTCGACGCGCTCGAGCGTGAACGCGCCTCGTGGGAGGATCTTGCCGCTCAAGCATCCGAGTCTGCGCGCGCTGCCGAGACCGCAGCTGCCGACGCGAAAGACGAGGCCCTCCGCGCGCGCGGTGCACTCGACGAGGCGCTGCGAGCACGAGAAAGAGACTCAGTTAGCCTCGCAAACCTGCAAGATGTATTGGAGGAATTCCAAGCATGTGCGTACTTCGGGATTTCATTTTGTTTCTGGCAATTTTTTGGTAGGCTGACGGCGCTTGACAGCGAAACAAACCGAAATCGACCTGGCCATTGATGGCATTTCGAAACAGTTGGCAAGCTGCACCGCTGCCCTAGAGGAATATAAAAGCCGAGCTATTTCGGCGGAAGAGCGGTTGCAAAAAGTGGATTTGAACGCACCAAACATACAGGAACTAGAAACTCAGCTGCAAGAACGAACAGCTGAAGTTGGAAAACTACGCGGCCGCGGTAAGCCGGCAACCATAATCTTAAATATTTGTTGTTTGATTAATCCTCTATCAACAGTAATTTCGCTTGAAACATACCTCTCTGAGGCGATTCGTCGAGCAGCTTCAGCAGACAATCAAGTAGATCGGCGGCTTGTGTCAAATTTGCTTATCCAGTTTCTCGCAACACAGCGTGGAGACCCGAAGCGGTTTGAAATGCTGACAGTAATTGCCTCAGTGCTCAAGCTTACTGACGAAGAAAGAGTACGCATTGGTATTTTGCGATCAGTTGGCGGTGCGGACAATGCCGGCAGTGGTGGTGCCGGTGCGGGCGCGAGAAAGCGCAGTGTCGGGGTTGGAGAAAGCTTCACGGACTTGTGGATATCGTTTTTGATAAAGGAGGCTGCTGGGAGCGAGACTGACGCTGCAGAGCAGGCCGCGAGCGGGGCAGCGGCTGCAGCAGCAGGTGGGGCGGGGCCGGCGGCGCTTAAGGCTGCGGGCGACGGCGACTTGACACCGCGCGCTTCGTCTGGCGCAGGCTTCTTCGGTTGGAAGAGAAACAACACATAAACAAAGTGCTCGCCTCACTCTTCGCGCTGTTCCGGCGGTCTCTGAGTGCGTCTGCGATGCTGCCGCGGCCGCCGCCAACCTTGTACCGCCAACGGCATCAGCTTCTTATTGTGCTCGACCTGAACGGCACTCTCATCGACCGTCTGGGTCGCGGCCATGAGCGCACCCTTGCGAACAGGAATCCGCTTTGTCCTGCTGCCCCGGACCTTACCCTCAACAACCATAAGTGCGTGTCGCTCCAGTTCCGTATGAGACAAACTAAATCTTGCAATGTGACAGAGTCTATCTACGCCCGTACTTGGACACATTCTTTGGTTTTCTCTTCGCAAACTTTCATGTTGCCGCATGGACCAGCGCAACTCCGCGGAATTCTGGTCCGCTTGTCGAATTTATTTTCGAACCGTTTGGCGGTGCTGAGAATTTGGAATTTGTGTGGTCAGTGCATCAGTTTTTGCGATTACTGTTCAACCATAATAACCATAACACTTCGTTATTTCACAGGAACCGCGAACACTGCATCATTGAACCCGCGCCAGATAACCCTTATAATTCGGTGAAGGATCTTCGGAAGATCTGGAAAGCAAAGCATTCCATTTCGTCCGAACTTAACCGAGGAGGCAGCGTCAATTTCGAAGATGCGAATCCGCAGGGAATCTGGAACGAGCATAACACTATTCTGATTGACGACAGTGCTTCTAAATCGTGTCGTACTCCAGCGAACCATCTCCTGGTGCCTTCCTTCAGCGTCGGCGACGTTACTCTCACGCGGAACTGCGATGAGGACACGTCCCTCTTGTCTGTCCAATCCTACCTCGAAGACCTCCTTGCAGATTATGTACGTCACGGCATTAGCGGTGGACACAACACGCCGGCTTGGAGCGTCCAAACTTTTCTGGACCGCAACCCATTGTACATCCAGGAGAACTCAAAGCTCCTCATGGACTATCGGCATATTGCATATCCGCTTCCGGGGATGCGCGATGGCCGACATCGCGCCGGCACGCCTCGGCAGCTAATTGGAGACACGCTCGGTGGCTTCCAGGCAGTCGACACGGACGCCAATGCCGACGACACTCCGGAGATGGTGGCGGCCAAAATCCGAAAGAAGCTCGAAAAGAAGCGCGACAAAAAGGAAAAGAAGCGGAAACGCGAGGAAAAGTACCCTGCGCTCCAGGTTGTAAACGACTCGTCGGCCCGTGGCGCGCGCGAAAGCGCAAATGCAGATGCAGATGCAGATGCAGTTGCGGACGAGGGGGTTGCGTCTGGGAAGAAGGGCGCACGCAGAAAGAAAGGCGGCTCGTAGTAAGGAGCGGCTGGCAGGTTTTGATTGTAATGATGGGAAAACTCCACGCCGTTGCGACGATTCTTCTTTATATATGGTCATTGAACAGAGATTCTGCCGTGGGTTTCGACTCTGCAACAATCAACTGCATATTGGAAGCAGTAATTTTCCAAACAGTCGGATGATTCAAAACACGTAAACAGCCAAAAAAAAAAAACAACAAAAAAACAGCTATATAGCTGAATTTTCTGCCGCTCCAAACCTCTCTAGGGCTTGATTCGAAAACTGCGACAGTCAATTTATTTAACTGAATGCAAGTCATTTTATGATTTCAGATTTCAGTGTTGGATAATATCTGCAACTTTGGCCGCATGAAGACATGCTTTCCAAATTCAAAACCGAAATTCTGGAAAAGAAATCCAAAGAATATTTCGGAGTTTTCAGGGCAATGCAGTTTCAGAACTTTAATCTTGAAGTTGAAAAGGTGTCCGTGATGCGATTTTTCCGACGTAATTCTCAAAGCAGGCAGAACAAATACAAACAACCATAGGCACCTCGAGATTCTGACTGAAGGATAATCATGCTTTGATGGCGAACCTTGAGCCTCTTTGCCTTCGCGCAAGCACAGACCGAACGGCGGCAAGATTGCCGCAGCTACACCTTGATCTGGAACACTGACGTGGACATCTGCGATATCACCGCGGTGCTGGCTGCAGGAATTGCCCTGAAAAGACAAACATCTTTTGCAATAAAACAAATGCACACGACTTCGGCGTCGTTTGATCCGCGCATCGGTGCCAAAGAGGCCGCCGCCATACATGCTGCTGCCGTTACTCGCAACTATGCCGTTAACCCGCGAATGGGTTTGAGGCTTTTGGCGCGGCGTCGTTCTTGGTTAACTGAATCCATCCAGATTACAGAACCGTCTCAGGCGTGAACGGTCCTCTTGTTATTTTGGACGATGTGAAGGTTTGCCTTTTACCGCTATAATACAGACGCCTTTTTCGGGCTTTCTGTTTAAAAACAAAATAACATACTAAACACGGCGAGTTTGCAGTTTCCAAAGTTCGCCGAGATCGTTGAACTCACTCTTCCTGACGGATCGAAACGTTCTGGACAGGTCCTTGAAGTACAAGGGAAAAGGGCCATTGTTCAGGAAAGCTCTTTTTCTGTCCCTGTTTTTTTGGTGCGATAAGTTTCCTCTGGTGGTGTAGGTGTTTGAAGGGACATCAGGCGTTGATGTAAAAGCAACGCGTGTTTCGTTCACTGGCGATATCTTGAAGATTCCTGTATCGGAAGACATGTTAGGGCGTGTCTTCAACGGATCGGGAAAGTCCATCGATCGCGGTCCTAAAGTGTTTGCTGAAGACTATTTGGATATTCAAGGACAGCCAATTAATCCGTTCTCTCGGACGTATCCCGAAGGTCGGTTTTTTTTTCTCAGTTCAGTTAAGTGGTAACTGTGCATTCCTTCAGAAATGTTTCAGACCGGAATTTCGGCGATTGACACGATGAACTCAGTTGCGCGTGGCCAAAAAATTCCCATCTTTTCCGCGTCTGGGCTTCCTCATAACGAAGTATGACGAGTGCCGGCATGTGTTTGGCCGCGAAGAGCTTATGTTTTCTTTAGATTGCAGCGCAGATCTGTCGCCAAGCCGGCCTCGTCAAGCGGATCGACAAAGGAGTTCTTGATGGACACGAAGACAATTTTGCCATTGTTTTTGGCGCTATGGGTGTGAACATGGAGACTGCAAGATTCTTCAAACAGGACTTCGAAGAAAACGGTTCTATCGAACGCGTCACACTGTTTTTGAACCTTGCCAATGATCCAACGTTTGCACCTTTTTTTGCTTTTGTCACACGCCAATTCGATCTCTTTAGAATCGAGAGAATCATCACTCCAAGACTGGCTCTCACTACCGCGGAATACTACGCGTATCAACTTGAAAAGCACGTGCTTGTGATTTTGACAGACATGAGTTCGTATGCAGACGCTCTTCGTGAGGTTTTCAAGCCCTTTTTTTTTTTTTTTCGTTTTCCAGTCGCAACTCTGTTTTCACGGGCGAAAACAGGTTTCAGCTGCTCGTGAAGAGGTGCCTGGTCGGCGCGGTTACCCGGGTTACATGTACACGGACTTATCCACCATATACGAACGTGCTGGTCGTGTTGCTGGCCGTAACGGTTCTATCACTCAAATCCCTATTTTGACCATGCCAAACGATGGTTAGCGCTCTGACCCGCACACACATTTAAGTAACGACATTAATCTCGGAATCGTAGACATCACCCACCCAATCCCGGACTTGACTGGATACATTACTGAAGGGCAAATTTATGTTGACCGCCAGTTGTATAATCGTCAGATATACCCTCCAATCAACGTCCTGCCGTCTTTGTCTCGTCTGATGAAGAGTGCGATTGGAGAAAATATGACTCGCAAAGACCACGGCGATGTGAGCAACCAGCTTTACGCCAAATATGCCATCGGAAGGGATGCGGCTGCGATGAAGGCAGTCGTTGGTGAAGAAGCACTTAACCAAGAAGACAAGCTGTCTCTGGAATTTCTTGATAAGTTTGAAAAGACTTTCATTTCGCAAGGTACGTCCCGGTGAACTCTGATTTGGCCAGCTTGACACGCTTCGCCATGGCCAGGATACAACGAAGGGCGCACCATTTTTGAGTCTTTAGATCTTGCATGGTCGCTGCTCCGTATTTTCCCGAAGGAAATGCTGAACCGTATTCCTGCGAATATCTTGGCCGAATATTACGTAATATATATTCCTTGCGTTAACACCAGTTATTCTGACTCGTTTCTTGCAGCAACGCGAAAGAAAGCAAGGGAGTGGCGAACGCGCAAACGTACCTACTGAGAGAATGCCTGGCGAAGCAAAGTGATGATAATTCCTTGCTTTGTTTTTTTTTTCCCCAAAAATCTGAAAACAAAAACACATCTGTTGACAAAAATTTTTATTGTCTTGAATGTTGCAACTGCGCCTTTGTGTAAAATGACGAGAGAATGTCGAAATGCACCGCTTGATTGTATTTTGCAAATTGACCGATATGGTTAGCCAAATCTCGCACCTCAGATTCAAGTTCCGCGAGGCCAAACTTTGCCAGCTTTGCTTTATCGAACGCATTGCCTGATACTTGCATTCGTCGATTGGGTTTCGACGAGGACGAAGGGCCCTCGATGTAATCGTCATCCGGAGATGCTGCATCCTGTTGTGAAGCGTTGGACGATTTTTGCTCGGTACCGTTCGAAATCGCAACCGTTCCGACGCCGTCAAGCAACGAAACGCAGAAATCGGAAACGATGGTCGTGATGCGGCCCATCACCAGCTCAAACACTTTCGACTCTGGAGCAAGCGTTTTGTCCACAAGCGAGCTCAGGACACGCTGCTCAGCGTCGCTCATCGGCGTAGGGCGGACGCTGCTGGCGCAGCGCACCATCTCTGCAACAACATGCGCCAGGCTTGTGTCCGAATCGTTCAGCAAAATCCACAGCTTCTTCTTGACCGCTGCCATGTCGTCGCTGGATGCCCGCGGCCCCGCTGTTTGCCGGAAGAGCATCAGCAGACACGCCAGAATTGTGATATCCTGCAGGTCGTTGCGGTATCCCTGCAGCCTCGCCACATCCATGGAGAATATTTCCGGCAGCAGATCCGTTGTTTCGGATTCTGCAAGGAGATGGATGCTTGTTTGAACCGTGTGTAACAGGCCGCTGCTGTAAGTCTGCGAGAGTGTAGGCGAATTCAATGAGGAAGGAACCGTTTTGTCATCGGTTGCTGAAGCAGGCACTTGATTGGCGCACTTCTGAATGAGGCGATCGTATGTGTCAACGATCCATGCCTCAGTGTGCTGCATTGTGATGCGTTTCGTGCGGATCTCTTCTTTGAAGTGGTTTGACTCAAACTTGATCGCGTTCAGAACGACGTTTGGCCGGATTTCTTTCAATTGGTGGTTGGCGTAATCCTGTGTGGAATTATTAAGAACCAATATTCGCAAATGCGGTTATTCTTACTAGCTTCATCATTTCCAGGGTTTCAAAACAAGCTGCCAATGAATCTGCCAACTTTCCATCAAGGCACAACCTGACCATTTCGTCAACATTTCCATCACGCGCTGGGGCACAGTTCAATTTGAGTAACTGTCCTAAATATTTAATAAACTTGGATGCGTCAAAAACGCGATGCTCAAGCTGCTGACTAATGTAAGGAACATCGATGTTGGCATCAATGTCCGCAAAGGTCGACTGAGAGTACGGTAGTAGCTCCTTTAAAATTGCCTTTATCTCTTGTATAATAAGGACAATTCGGAAGGTCTCGTTGCGTTCAATCTCTTCTGAAACATTTTTCCAATAGGCAACGAGCTTACTGCGTTTCTCAATTGCTCTGTCGCCTTCGGTGTTGGGCTTGAATTGTAGATTCGGATCGAAGTACAGGTCATGGCGGAGCTGCGCATTGAGCAAAATCTGCCAAAATTGACAAGCAGAAACTTTTCAGCGAATAATCTGCAGATAGAAAAAAAAAACAAACCTCATCCAAATCCAATTCTCGCAAAGTGAATCTAGTAATGGCGGGTAAAAGTGGAAGAAGTTCCAAGTAGTCCGATTCATCGAATTCAATCAACACTTCAACGGGAAAGTGCTTATTTCGTTCAATTATCTGACTAAGAGACTCATTCAACAAGTCACGCCTGCGCAAAAGCCTTGCAGCTGGTGACATTGACTGACTCGACCGCCGTTTGACAGGAGATTTAGCGTGATTCAAGGAATCAATTCCCGTGATTAGATCAGAAAGATGAGTCGGCGATATGGATGTTCGTGATCGTTTTTGATATGTTGAAAAAGAGTCCAAGAGTGGGGCCAAGATGTCCCCATCTTCTAGATCGTTTTTGCGAGATGATTCCGCAGAGGAAGGCGAAGACAGAATGTTATGCGTGTCTTCAGCGAGTGACTTGATCAACTCCATCAAGTCATCGATTTGTGACTTTCGAAATGGGTCGCCGTTACCCGAATTATAATCCATTTCAAACTGATCCAGCAATTTTTTGCTCAGCGTTTCCTCTTCGTCACTTGGTGAACCCAAACTTGAGGCATTTCGTAGATCGCTCAACCCAATCGCATTAATAACTTCCAAAAGTCGATCGGACAAGGAAACCTCAGATTCAGAGTCACCATTGCTAGTCGGAGGACCACTAACAATTCTCTCATCAGCGCAATAGTCCTTATCAGCTTTCCATCTTAAATCATCCAAACTTGATGCCGTCAACAAAGATTTTCCACCACTACTGCTCAAATCGCCGTCAAGGAAGTTCATGAAGCTTTCAGACAATGCTCGTCTCATTGCAACAGCCTTTTGCAATGCCTGCTCGTTTATTATATGTGCTCTCTCGAGATTACGTGTCGATTTGAGTTTTCTTCGCATTCGCTGTTCTTCTCTGTTCGCAGCAGCGACAACGTCCTGAGTGTTGAAAGGAGTCAAACACTGGCCACAAATGAATCTCGGCTTTTTACCAGACCTTGTAGGCTATCCTAGCGCGAACCCGCAGACCCGCAATCTTTTCTTGATGCTGATGTATGAGTATGCGATATTGTGCTTGCGAGAGAGCACGAGCGATCGCATTCTTACGATCGTGCAAGTGCAGCAAACGACGATGGTGCGCTCGAGCAAGCTTCAGCGAAAGCAGATGTTCGTAAGCAGCAGGGCGCGATGGCATATGGCGAGGAAACGAAGGAAAAGACGGCGAAGAAGCTGAAATTATAGTCTCTGGCAAAGAAGACAAGGGCGATCTGGGCGTGATCGATTCAGCCGTAGCTGCAGAGAGGTCGCCAGGGCCAAGGATGACAAAGAAGGCCACAGACTTCTTCTGCTTGTGGGCTACGGTTTCGACAGTCATACCACCGACGGCCTTTGCACGAGGCGGCAAGGCACTGTCGGCGTCAATCATAACAAGTGAGCGAGATTGAGACTGAAGGGCTGACCCTTGCGGCGTGCCAGGGAGCAGAGCGTGAGAGTGGCTGTCGAAGTCGGAGGCAAGAACTGGAGCGGCGAGAGATCCAGATGCCCGCTGCTGCTGATGTTGATGTTGATGCTGGTGCTGGTGCGGCGTCGGCGGCTGTTGCTGCTGCTGCTGGTCGTTGACAGCGGCCGTGGGTGCGGGCGGTGGCGGGTTGGCTGGTTCCATTTGTTCGCCGCCGTGAATATAATTCGTCAGCATTAAGCACAAGGCAGCTTGCATCGTTGAAGAACCGAGCACACCTCCGACTCTGGCTGTTTGCTGAGTGATTGATTGCCGAGTTAGTGTTTGTCCATGAAATGAGACGACTGCTGGTGCGGTGGTTGCCATGATTGGAATCTTGAACAGTCTCGGAATGCCCCGACTTCGCCGCGAATGAGCGAGCGCTAAGCAAGCATATGCTGCGTCCAGGACCGATCGGGGTGACCGCAGCCATGTCTGTGTTGAGCCTTCCCGTGTGGCGAAGTCGCCCAAAAAGAAGCAGCAAATGCAAGCACCACGTCCGCACCCGCTTGCGGACAAACTGTCCGTCGGCGCCATCTACAACATCTCGACCGGCGCAGCTAATGTTGACCGCGCTGTACTGCAGGTTATTAGCGTGAAGAAGATGGTCTCGCAGAACCAGGACGCGGCCCAGAGCCTCCCATCAGACCGGTACCGGATCATTCTCTCTGACGGCGTCCACGCGATGCAAGGTGGATGCTTACTGTGCGCCTGTATCTGTCTGACTGTTTCTAATTTGGTAGGAATGCTTGCGACCCAGCTTAACCCTCTTATCGTCAACGAGTCTGTCACCAAACACGCTGTCATTGAAATAACGAAACTTTTGTGCAACGTTGTTGGAGGACGCCGTATCCTGATTGTTTTGGATCTGATGTGTTTGCATCCCGGAGTTGTTGCCGATCCCGAATGTCCGAGAATTGGCAATCCTTCACCGGACATCAATGCTCCGCCACCTGGCATGAACAACGCACCGCAAAACGCACCACAAAACATCGCTGCTGATCATTTGTCCCCTCAGCAAAACCAACTTTCTGCGAATCGCCCTTTGCCAAATCATCAACCAAATGCATCGACGAACCAACAACAATACCAGCAGAACCAAAACTACCAAGCTCAGCAAACCAGCCGTCAGGCTCCTTCTGGTGGTCAACCGCGACAGGCTGTGCAGAGCACCGTTGCTATGTATCAGCATCAGGCAAACCCGACAGATGTTGCCATTTTTCCCATCAAGAGTCTCTCACCGTACCAAAACAAGTATTATGAAAAACAACTTCATTCTCGTTTCCGATGTATTTGATTTACCGTGAACTATCAGATGGACGATTCGCGCGCGCGTTATATCAAAGTCCGATATCCGCACGTACAATAATGCAAAAGGCCCCGGCCAGCTCTTTTCTTGTGTCTTTGGAGACGACAGCGTGCGTTTTTTTTTTCTGAGTTGTGTTTTGTAACAGCGTTCCCAACAATAGGGCGAAATCCGTGCCACTGGCTTCAATGATGTCGTTTCACAATTTTACGATCTTCTTGTTGAAGGAAAGGTTTATTACATCAGCAAATGCGCCGTGAAACTGGCCAATCGGCAGTTTTCGGGAGGCGTGGACAACGATTACGAGATGACTTTGGACTTAGGTTCACTTGTAACGGAATGTGTGGGACCAGGTGTGTCCGGCTCAATGGGCGTTGTGTTCAGAAGAGTGATGATTGGCGATGTTGGTGGGATCGAGAAGGACGCCGTCATTGGTCAGTAATCCGAACCTTTTTTTTCTCATCAATGCTTCCCAGACATTGTGGGTGTTGTGACTGAGCCAAGCACCGTCCAAGAACTCACGTCGAAAGCGGGAAAGGCGCTTAAGAAACGTGACCTCACCATCTGCGACGAGTCTGCGCGGTCAATCCGCCTGACGCTTTGGGCTCGTCTTGCAGAAAACTTCCCTGATTCGCCTGGAACAGTAGCTGTCTTCAAAGGCTGCAAAGTTGGTGATTATGGTGGCCGCAGCCTCAGCGCTGTTGGCGGCGCGAGCGTTCTTATTGATGCCGACGTTCCCGATTGCCATGCAGTCCGTGGGTGGTGGATCCAACGTGGCCAGTCAGCAGGAGATGTTGCTGGATATTCTGGTGGAGGAGCTGAGTCTGGAAACGCAAATGGGGCGAAAGGAGTTGCTGGAATCAAAGCAATCGCTCGGATTGTGGAGGAAAATATGGGCCATGGAGAAAAGGTGCGTTTGTTGTTCTCATGAATCCATATCTTCGTTTAATTTCAAGCACAATTCCATTAGCCTGATTGGCTCACGTTGCGCGCCACTATTTCATTCATCAAGCAGGATAACATGTTTTATCCGGCCTGCCAAACTGCAGATTGTGCCAAGAAGGTTGTCGACGACGGCGGTGGATGGCGTTGTGAACGCTGCAACAAGAGTTTTCCCGCTCCGCGGTACAGGTACATTTTTAATGCCAAAGTACTGGACCATTCCGGCGAAGCCTGGATTAGTTTTTTCAACGAACAAGGAGAAGCTATGTTCGGCGTTTCCGCTAACGAATTACATGAATTGCAGGTGAAATTTGAATCGTGGAAATTGCACTTTCTAATTGAAATCAGGAAACTGATCCCGATAGGTTCAGAATGGTGGTTGAATCTGTAGTTTGGAAACAATTCGATATTCGAGCGCGTGTGAAAATGGATACTTATGGGGTGAGTGCTTACTATTTCTTTTTGACTGTCGCTGATTCCCTCGAAAGGACGAAGGACGAATCAGAACCTCTGCACAAACGGTCATGCCAATACATTTTGCGAATGCTGCCGTTGATTTGGCGAACGCAATTGAAGCAGCGTGAGGCGGCAGTGTTGGGAATTGCAGCTCTCGTTTTATTTTTTCGTGCGCGTTGTTTTGTGGAAAAATTTTTTTCGTGCTTCGCGAGTGCATATCGATATTTCCTGCGCAAGAGTATTCTTCCTGTATACTCAATTACTCTCTGACTCCTGTGAATGTTGATCTTCCTGCATCAAATTGGCCATCTCAGAAAACATAATTTATTGAACTGTGGTCGGCACACCAACAGTTTCAGCAAGTAGGATTGTCCCCAGAAGTTTATCCTTTTGTGCCCGAAAGAACAAATGGTCAAGTATCCGAGTTGCTGGCTTCTCTGAAAACATATACCAGCCTGTATTAAATGCAAAGGACATAAAGATCAAATATTCTTCGTAATATTCTTCGTAAGATAAAGTATGTACAGTTTTAAACGGTGAGCTCTTGTTTATAGTAGCCACATCTGGCGCAAGTATGACTTTTGAATTAATAATGGGTTTGTCGGTGGGTATGACAGGAAAAGCCCGAATCTCAAAATTGCCGCCCAAACTCCTGCTGCTGTTGAAATACCAGCTCTTTACCGGGAGCTGTGTTTGAATAAAAGACCAAGCCGATCAACAAGATTTCTTGATTGTATGGCAACTGCTTGAACTTGTAACATAATAGTAATAGTATTTGAAGTCTAATTATCTTTTGATAAAATCCAGAAGCACATCTAAAAAGCATGCTTTAGGAAATCGTCCAACATCAAAGTACATCTGTGACAGTGGATTTACGAATCTTTGACCATAGCCCGAGCACTCCGTCGAAGCCCATGCGGGTAAAAAGACAGGGGCAGTTTTTTAGCTTATGAATAAATAAAATATAGAAAGAAACTATTTTTTCTTGCGCTTCTCCACCCCTCTCGCGTTGCCAACAGGAGCCACGTATAGAGCCAAAAGCAAAACCAGATGGCACGCAAACAAAATCGCGGATGATGCAATAGTTGATGGGTAAACGTTCCAGCAATACTCAATAGCAAAAAACAATACAAGTTTGACTATCACATGCAGTTGCGTGCGAAATAGCAGGTACGGCAGAGAATAAAAGTACCACGAGTAAAACTGGTAATGCAAACTTCGCGCAAATGTAATCCCCACCAGATTCGCCGTGAACATTGTAAGCATGATATCTAACATGGAACGTAATTAACACATTATCAAAAACTACTCAGCTGGATAAAACAGAATACAACACAGCATACAATCTGGATCCAGAGGCGTGGACTTCTTCATCTTCCTTTTCTTCTTCATGTAGTCTGCAGCGACAGCGTCCTTGACTGTCAGCACAAGCCCACGCACACCACCGCACCACTTGACGACGAACGCAGAGAGTACCACGAGATGTGCTGCCATCAAAGCACGCGCAAACCACGCATCGGCAAATACGTGTGGACCGGCAAACCGCCAATTGACGGTCCAGCGCCACTCAAACACGCGCGCAAACTCAAACGCGCGCGCTAGGTACTCGTGTCCGTACCCGGCAGCCACGAATGGCACCGCCACACCAACCTGGACAAGCCCCGCCACACATGCCAGCCGCACGCTCGCGCCGATCGATCGTGTCGTTTGCAACACGGCCAGAGCAAACGCCGGTGCGAATAGCAGGATGTTCATTTTCATGGACAGCGCTGCTGAGAATAGGACTGCCGCCCAAACCGTTTTCGCATGCGTGAGTGCGTACATCGAGAAGTAAAGCGGCAGCATCGCTACCGGGTCGTTGAACAGACGCAGAACGAAGATCGAGTGCATGCGCTTGGAGAGCAGCAACAACGGCGCCGCGCAGTACCACTGAACCTTTATAGTTTGCAGTCAACGGCGAAGACTCTCTTTTCAAGCCTTAACCGAAGTGTTTCATACTCACCTTAGTAGACAACATGTACAGCGTCAAGACGATTGCCATCGTGGCAACGGCAAAATCCGCATAGATCCACTGGGCCAAGACGATGTTGGATCCGCCTGAAGTGATCCAATTCAAGGCCGAAAACACGTACAGGAAGCCCGCAGGATAGCTTTGTTTTTCGTAAGTTGAAGTGGCAGGAATAGAATCGAAGAGGCTCACGCACACGAGAGGGCCAGTGTCGCCGCGGATGAGGGAGTAGTTGCGTTCACCGGCTAGGAACTGGGAAGTTTGCTGCATATATGCACGCCAGTCGATCTCGGTGTCTGGGTAAAGGTATTGGGGTCAGCACAAGGTGCACAGGACACGCACGCACGCACACGCGACGCGGTACAGTACAAGCAAACACAGGGCTTTTTCCAGCCCCAGCAGTAGCCAGAATCCGAGGGTACGCGTGCGCGGCGAGTCCATACGGGGAAGGTTATTGAAACAGATTGATTGGCTGTTCTCTGCCGAGCAAGTTCAACGTTCCAAAGCTGATGCGCCATCCATAGCCACCCATGCGCAAGCGCACACCGACGGTTCCGCAATGGAAGAAACACGCTGTTTGTGCATCAACTCTAGCTTTTTGCACTAACTAGAAAAGTGAAGTGCGTTTGCACAGAGCAAGAGTGAGACTGCTGCACGGCTAACCATTTTGCACAGAAATGCAGCACACAAAACTTGCACCGACAGAGGCAAAAAGGAATCGTGAAACTAACTTGAAGTTTTCTGCAAACACCAAGAATTGGACACTATTCTCACTAACATTTGGTACATCTTTCTTTTTAGCAACCTTAGCTACTGGCTCATGTCTGACAAAGTTTTCTGTCCAGCCATGAAAGAGACACCTGCAAATGCTAATTTTGATTGCTGCTTGGTACCAAACGAAAATCAATTTGCTAAATGATGCCCAGATACTTGCTGGATTATCAGCAAAATCTGGCTGAATCTGGCTGTGCCAGATAGGATAAAAAATCTGGCATTTTGGATCCTGCATCTGGCAGATTGATTTGCTGGATTTTTTTTTAAACTGGCACCTGCCAGATAGGATATGGATCTACCTGGCAATTTTTTTTACCTGGCAGATGCATTGCCAGTTATGTTGGTTTTGACCAATTGAAGAGAAATTTATAAGTTGAGAATTTATTCTTGACTTTGATGCCTTCTGCCCCCTCCAAACCCCCTGCTTTTATAGCCAAAACC